>JANHFP010001573.1:21753-33496 GCA_032468135.1 Calamaria suluensis
CTGGTGTTTTGGAGAATAGCTTGACTCCCTCTTCTTTGGGGCAGCCACCGAGAGACTGCTATCATGTCTCTCCTAGTCCTTCACCTAGTCCTGCATAGATGGCTCTTTGTGCCACCGGTGGCACCCGTGCCATAAGTTTGCCATCACAGCCCTAGAATCTTGACCCAGACTGCTGTTATCCTAGGCATTGCAACCTGGGCTATGAAAGAGCCAGAGTTTCTTGTTTTGTGTAAATCAACTCTGTTTTTTATTGCTGATTTAAATCAGTGTTACCACTCTGCCCTTTTGTCTCCTGCTCCAGTGGGATATTTTCCTCCCTGAACACTTGACTTGTGTTTCTTTCCCTGCTCTCTTTTCTTAAAGATGCCATGTTGTGTTGCTGCTTTTAACCCACAAACTGTTAATTATGGCCTTCTTGTTTTCACTCGGTAATCCTTCATTTTAGGAGTTTAAGTCACAGTCTCTAATGGCATTTAAGTGTAGGGTTTTTTGGCTGAATTGCCATTTTACAGCAGCACTAAACTCCCCATTTAGACTCATTAGTGGCATTTGGATATCTGCCTGACTTTATTTTTTATTTTTTTCTCTTAATATGAAGGATAACCACTGCATTTAGCCTATTTCCCAACCTTAATGGTTTACTATTTGTTCATCTACTCTGGGAATAAGAAAGCTTGGCTCTTTGGATATAAATAATCTCTAAGTTGCAGACTTACATTCGAGTAAAGGAAAATGTAAAACATTCACCTGGAAGATTTGTAGCACTGAACTAGAGACAGTTGGTTCAAACCAGTGGTGGGATTCCATTTTTTTTGCTACCGGTTCAGTGGGCATGGCTTGGTGGGCGAGACAGGGGAAGGAGTCTGTAAAATCTCCATTCCCTCCCCACTCCAGGGGAAGGTTACTACAAAATCCCCATTTCCTCCCGATCAGCTTGGACTCAGGAGGCAGAGAATAGATGGGAGTGGGTTCAGTCAGAATTTTTACTACCCATTCTCCAAACTACTCAAAATTTCTACTACCGGTTCTCCAGAACTGGTCAGAACCTGTCAAATACCACCTCTGGTTCAAATCCTTCTTTTACTATAAATTAGTTTGCAATTAAAACAACAACAACAATCAACATAGTTTTCAAAGATATCAGTTGCATCTGACTTCCTGCTTATTTTATTTATTTATTTTATTTATTTATTTTTTCAACAAGTACCAGGAAACAAGTAACAGTATAAACATAGACATTGGCACAAAAATTGGCACAATTAAAGATATAAGTAGGCAAAACATAGCCATAAACACATGGGATTATTACAAATGTATGGGAACAGTAGGGCAGGGATGGTAGGCATGCAGGTGCACATGAATGCCCCCTTAAGGACCTAATTTTATTTGGTTAATACATATAAGCATATTTAAATATTATTTGGTTAATATATATAAACTAACAGCAGATTTTCTTCCCAGATTCCACATGACTCTGATTATGTTTGAAATTGAACAAAGAAATCATAAAGTTTATTTAGCCTAACAGCAGATTTACTTTTAGAAAGACTGCTAAATAGATCAAGTGCTAACAGAAATATCCCCATGTAATCTAGGTATGGCATGTAAATTTAGACTAAATTAGCAGTATTTTGTTAGGTAGGTCTCTATGGCAGCCTTCTTTCCTGAGAAAAATGACCATAGTTTTCCAGTTAACTGTTATAAGTGAAATATTTCAGACAGCAAAGTTTAGTTATTCCCCGTCTTGCAGAATGTGAATAGACTTTGCACAATTTGACAAAGACTAAAATATTTGCTACGTCAGTTGTTGCCACATAGCAAGAATCAATTTCTCACTGAGAATAATATTTCAAGTTACTTTTAATGGAAGTTTGAATCAAATGTGTTCAATATTTGTTTTTTTTAAAATTCATTATCCTTAATAAATAAATGAGATTAATACTTATGGCTATTTCTGGATTCTTTATGATATAAAAATTGCTTAAACAAATCACATGCTTTTTCCTAATATGATACATTGATCTCCATGGTTCATACATATAACATTTTCAATAATTGCTATTTACTTGGTTTTCTACTTATGTGGGTACAATTTACTCCAAAAAGTTCATAATTAACTAAAACCTATATAAGGCTACAATTCTTTTTGAAACAGGTTTAAATCACTTTATGGTTTTTTGACAAGTATTTATAAAATATCTTAGGAAAAAGAGATCTGTGAACATTTTTCAATAGTTTCATTTATTGAACATAAAAACAACTGAGCGAGATTCCTCTTCTTTTTTTAAAAAAATAATCTTTATTAAATTTTTAAAAAGTAAAAACATACACAACATAAATGTAACAAAAAACAAGAACCAAACACACATTAAAACATGTACCTCATTTTCTTATAAAAGCATATCAGATCAGATTTCCCCTAATTTTTCCTTTTCTTTATGTATATTACTCTTTTTTATTTTGCTTACTTCGGTATTCTATCCAACTATACAATTTTTCCCAGACTTGATGATATTTGGTCTCTCCTTTTCCTTTCATTTCCAATGACAATCTATCCAACTCCATACACTCGTATCCAAAGCCTCTTTTGGATCTTTAATCCTGCATAGGTATACACTTTATTCTGGGTTTGTTCCCAAGCCAAATAAATTTTCCTATCATTTTATTTAATTTTTCAAAAAAATAAATTCCCTGGTTTTATTGAGAATGTCTGAAATAGATACAACAGTTTTGGTAATATGTTTATTTTTATGGCCACTATCCTACCAATTAGAGATAATTGTAATATGGCCCAGGTTTCTAAATCTTATTGCATCCATTGTATCAAATTACCATAATTGTCTTCCTTTATTGTTGTACATTTCGCTGTCAACCATATCCCCAAATATTTAGCTTGTTCACAATTTGTATCCCTATTTTTTTCCATTTCTTCACTTTGTTTTTTAGTACAATTCTTTGCTAGTATTTTAGTTTTCTGTGAGATTAATGCTTCTCTCCATGATATTGGCAAAATTGCCTTTTCCATAGTGTCATTATATATTAATAGCATTAAGTCCTCCAATGATCTGCTTGTACAATTCGAAGGGGATATCATCAGACCCGGGAGTTTTCTAGTTTTTTTTGTTTCTCAACTGCCATCCTCTATTGTGATCTTTTTGTTTAGTATCTCCTTCATATCCTCTGGAATTGTCAGTGCCCTCCTATCTTCTAGGTATTTCTTAATTTCATTATCTTCCACATCTGCCTATCTAAATAGAGTTTCAAAAAATTCTTTCGCAATTTTTTGTTTATCCTCCTGCCGATGGTATGCATTCCTCTCTTCGTCCTGCAAGCATGTTATTGATCTTTTTTCCCTTTATTTCCTTTATATGCCAACCACATACCTGGTTTGTTGGCATGTTTGAAGGGTATCTGCCTCATACTCTTTAATTTTATGGACAATTCTTCCTGGTACTGCAAATTTATTCTATTTCTAATCAAGTCTCTTTCTCGTTTTGCTTTTGGATCTAATGTTTCCTTTGGTTTCTGCTATAATTTTTCAGTTTATTTTGTAATTCTTGTTATTTATTCCTCATTTCTTTGTTTCTTCTTTCTCCATAATCTATAATGTAATGTAATGTAATGTAATTGTAGATTATAGATTAATAATAAGCCTGTAATGATTAATAATAAGCCTGTAATGTATGCCTTTGTCGTATCCCATACATTCTGTAAAGTTGTGTCCCTGTTTCAATTCTCATTCAAGAAGAAACCTGATTCCTTCTCCATCCATTGCATGTATCTTCCTTCCTTTATCTCACTCTATCTATAAAACTATCTTGTTTTATAGTTTCCTTTCCATTTTAACATCATTGGATTGTGATCTGCCCATAAGTCAGGTGCTATTTCCACCTCTTTAACTTTTTTGACATATTTCTACCTCTGTCCAAATCATATCTATTCTGGACCATTTTTCACTAGTTTCATTTATTGAACATAAAAACAACTGAGTGTGATTTCTCTTCAGTAGGCTTAGAATAATAATAATTCCATGCAAATCTGTATAAGAGAGCAAGAAATGATAAAAATCTTTCTCAAAGAGAATAGAATATTAAAAAGACTATCATTGGCTGCAACCTGTTAAAATATCCTAAAAGGATATTTATAAATTGAATATTGAACTAGAAAGGGAACAAGCCTCACCACAGAGGTGGATTTCTCTGCCAGTTTGCTAGAACCGGTAATTAATTTTCTATGCAGTTTGGATAACTGGTTGTTAGAAGAAATTTCCTTTTGTTTTTTCCACTTTACAGGGTTAATCCTGTAAGGAATTACAACATTCTGGTGTTGTTTCTAGCCTAATTTTTATTGCCCTGCTTACAGAAACTGCCTCTCCCTTAACCCCTATTACATTATTGGCAGTACGCCTGAACTTTTCTGAGTTTTTTTTCTTTCTTAAAGGGGAAGGGTTGTTTTAAACTTTTTACACTGCTGTTTGCAGGAAATACTCACCTGTTTGAATTCTTCCAGCAGGGATACAATGATCAGCACTTTGAATAAATAATTGAATAATGAAACAGAGCTGCTAGAAAGAAGCTTTTAATGACAAGGAACCAAGATGAGTGACATTCAGCAAGACGGCTTGGCTAGCTGAAAGATTGACATTCAAACATGATTTTACAAACCCTTTCTGACTTTTGGTCTAAAAATTTGTAATTTTTTTCAGTGCAGTAGAGTACCAAAAAAAGAAAGAAAAGAAATTACAACATAATTATTTCTTTTACATTTCCAAACATTAAATACCATTTTTTATGATAATACAATCATTTAAATCCTCAAAACCTTAAATCTAAGCTTCAAGGTTTTCAGTTTAGAGCAAAAAGTTCAGAAACAGTTTCCAAGTAGAAACAAAACTAGACATTTCTCCCTTTAATGAAAACAGTCAATTTTGTCATCTTGCCACCTCCATTATCTTTGTCATTGACTCTTTCATTGAGGAAATGAATGTCTATGTTTTCCCCATTTTGAGTATGTATAGCAACAATGTTCCAAATTTTCTTCCAAGGTCTTTGTGCATGAAACCTGAAAGAAATGCTTGTTTCAGCTTTATATTTTAGAATCTTATGAATTAAGATAAAAAAACTGGTCTCAATATTTCTCTGTTTGAAGAAAACACTTTCTAACTATGTAATTTTACTACATGTACAGTATTTGATAGTTTTATAATTAAACATATGAAACTAAATTAAACTTGGTTTTGTCAAGTAGGGATACCTAGATTACATAAACATGTTTTCCCTTTGGTCCAGCTACTCTTGCAGGATTACACAAAATGCTAACAGCTGATAGGGATGTCAATAAGGTCTTAAATTCTACTATGATCTTCCAAAATTTACATTTGTCATTATTTATATTTTCTGATATATAATTTAAGCTAAAATATACTTATATGTGTAATATATACCTTTTAACTATAAAACTAGCATAAAGTCTATTTATAGGGATAAATCACTCAATGAGTAAAACCTATGGGTAGGAAGGAACATGCATAATCATTGTGTTATTTAGCACATTATGCTAAATAATGTTTATTGTGTTTATTGTGTTAATAAATTGTGTTTATACTCAAAAGTGAGCATGATTAGTCAATTATTTTTCAATTTAATATTTTTAAAGTTTTATGTCCCTGAAGAATATGTAATATGCACTTTACTTCCATAAATTGTTTTGGGGAAGCAACATGAAGGAAATTATTTTTTTTTCTATGATTGGAGACAATAACTGAATATACGATACAGTTTATTAGGAAAATACATATTTTATAGGTTTCTGTTGACAACTGGAAGCTAAAATAGTATGTCAAGGTTTTTAGAAATGTGTTACTACTTTGGGTAAAAGGTTTCATTTTTTAAAAAGTGTGGATGGTTTAGTTACTATAATTAATTACATATTTAGAAGTTTAAATCAAGTGATGTATTTCTCCATAGTAGTTTTAAAAATAGTTGAGTTCTGCTGAAGGTCTACAATACTGGTGCAGTTTATGATGTTGAGTACAAAGCCTATGGGAGAATATCTAATGGTAGCAATTATACAACATGCAGCAGATAAAAGTTCAACAACATAAATATTGACAGCAATTAGTGAAGAATTAAATGCACAATTTAAAAGGTAAGTGCCAGTTGAGAATTAAATACTTCAGCAGAAATATTGTTTGGAAGGAACAATAGGAAATTATTCCACAAAGTGTCCAAGATCATAAATGCATTAATACTAAAAGTCTTTGATCAGACAGAAGATATAATGTTTAGATTATTCTCAATTGACCTGGGAACATTTAAGCATAAATGCAAATATCACAAACAAAAGATGCCGGCTGAAGAAAAAAAACTGGAAGAAAGAAAAGAAAATACTTGCAAGGGAATCAGAAAGAATGAATGTTTGAATGCCATTCTATTTTTTATAAATGCAGATGTTGGATCATGTTGTGTCCACCAGCATTACTATAGCACAATGGAAGACCCAGTTGCAGGTCAATGATGAGAGACTGGAAGAAGTTAAGTAATATCAAGAGAGGAATATTTCAAAGAGATTCACTATCACCACTACTATTTGTCATTGCACTGTTTCTTCTGTCAACAATACTGAATAACTCAGGCCATGGATATCAAATATCAAAAACATCTGCCAGACTATACCACTTCCTTTACATGGATGATCTGAATCTGTATGGAAAACCACCATCTGAAATAGAATTGCTGCTCAGTACTGTTTATATATATAACCAAGATATTGCAATGTTTGGATTGGATAAATGTGCCACACTCACTGTCTATTAGGGCATAACCAAATGTGTATTTTCCACCGGATACTGAATGTGGATGCTGTAGGTGACTATTTGCAGATTCCAAATCTGGATCTGGATGTTGTATGTATAAATTGTCTAAATCCCACCAGCACTGCCTCCTCCTCCTCCCTCCTCTGGCAGGAAAGCTGCCCTACCTTCCCAGCTCCCTGCCTTCCCAAGAAGCACCTGGTCGAAGGGCTCCACCAGGACGTCCACTCGCTGGGCCACCCTGCGGACCATGGTGGGTGCCCTGGGGCTGCCTCAGATCCTGCTGTGGCCTTGCATTCCCGGGTTGAAGGGCGTGTGGTGCCAGCGGTCCATGTGCACCACCTGTGCCCTGAAGTCGGCCAGGATCAGGCCACAGAGTGCCAAGCCGGCAATTTCCAGCACTCGCATGCCCTGAGCATTTAGAAGCAGCACAGATAGAAGGACAAACCAGCTGGGAGGAAATGGACGGCTGGCGTTCTCCCAACCAGTCTGTCCTTCTATCTGTGCCGCTCTTAAATGCTCAGGGTGTGCGAGTGCTGGAGATTGCTGGCTTGGCACTCACACGCCCTGAGCATTTAGAAGTGGTGCAGATAGAAGGACGGTCCCCACCAGTCTGTCCTTCTATCCACGTCGCTTCTAAACGCTCAGGGCATGCGAATGCTGGAGATTGCCAGCTAGGCGCCGGCGCCTCTCTGCAGTCTGATCCTGGCTGACTTTGGGGCGCAGGTGGTGCCAACTCAATATCCAGAACAGGCACAAAAAATTGCCATTTCCGAATAGTAACGATTATCCCATTATTTGGCTGAAGCGAATGGCCAAAGCGGTTTTTGGCTATGCCTTACTATCTAAAAAGAAAAAATAGTGAAAACTGAAGGAATCAAGATGCCGCATGACAAATAACATTATGAGTCTGGATGAAGATGAGTGCTACAAATACCTGCCTACCCCAGGTCCTTGGTAAGGACTTGATAGGTAGACAAAAATGTGAAACCCAGTCTGAACACCTGTGATGATGATTAACAACAACAACAGAGTTGCTGCCTTCCTGTTTGGCAGTTCTGTGGGATTCCCAGACCTAAACAATTCTTGAGTTTAGAAATTTAGAATGTAACGTAATCAGCCTCACCTGAACTTACCTGTAACTTTGGATTTAAGTAAAATATGAAGTTGCTAATATTTACTTGCTAAAACATGCAGATAGACACTTTGAATAGAGAAATTCACCAGTCTGATTGAAAATTCAATCTATTGATTACTTCCTGAAAATGTGTTCAACAATTTAAATCATGCTTGTTTTCTGTTTAAAAATGATATACAAGTTCTGGATCTCAGCAGTGGATGACCTGTAATTATAAGTTAATTATATACAGGTAAACTTTTTCCTGTGAGACTATCAGTGACTATTAAAGAACAAGGAAGATTTGTAAAACATCATAGAAAAACAAAGTAGCAATCCACTGCTATTAACACTGCCAAGAAAAGCACATGTAGTAGTTTACTTCTAGAAATGTAAAATATAAAAAAGATAGTTTTGCATAGGATAACAGCATGAATTGACATGAAAAATTATACATTAAAAAACAAAACAAAAATATTCCTTTGCTTGTCCCTTCATGCAAATGTGGATGTAATTATGACCCAAAGCCATTGGATAATGGAAGGTAAGACTGTATATTAATCCATGTCAGTACAACAAATATTGTACAACAAATATTGAATAAGACAGTTATAGAAATATCTATTGCATTTATGTAAACATTTAGCACTGTTGCTAAATAGAGTTTACTATAAGCCTGCCATTTTAACATATTTTAAATTATTGTTTATGAATGCATTTATCCACAGAATGTTATTTATCCAAACTATTATTTTTATTTTCAATTCAGCTGGATCCATCTTAATTTTATTGTAGCTTGTTACAGCATTTACCTTGTTGAAAGGACATTAGAAAAGTATTTGAAGGACAGTGCACTGAAGCATGAAGGCATATTGGATACTGGAGAGACCAAACCTGTCTACAAAACCAAATAAAGAACAGGAAAAAACATGGCAAGGCAAATTATTACATGGCTGCTACATTAAAACAAAATATAAAGGCAAAGCAAATAACAAGACTTGGCAATGACTAAGAGCCAGGAAGTTGAAGAAAGGGACAGGGAGTCTAATTTTGACTTTATTTTGACTGTATAAGACCAAGATTACAAAACAAACATATACAGAAAGCCAGAACTGAGAAGACAGGAACAGACAACAAATGACAAATCTACAGAGAATCTGAAGAAACATCTAGTTAGCTGCTAACCAGAAGAATAAGATCACATAGACTGACTGCAAACAATGGCATGACAAAATAGCGACAATGGTGCATTGGAATATCTGCAAGAAATACCACCGGCCTGCATGAAAAGAGACCACAAAATAAAAAAACAAAGAAGCTAAATCCTCTGGAACATTAGAATTCAAACAACTGAGTAACTGCCACATAACATCCCAGATCTAATAATTCTTCTAAAAGTCTGTATGTTGGACATGACAATAACTGGAGACAGTAGAATGGAAGATTAAGAACAGGTGAAACTCACAAAATACAAAGACTTACAAATAGAAGTAGGATGACTGTTGCAAAAGAAACCAAAGATAATAATAATAGTGATAGATCAGGGATGTCAAACTCCCAGCCCATGGGCTGGATGTGTCACATGCTGGTGGAAAAGTCACGATATGTCACGCGACACTGCCATGATGATGTGAGTTTGACATCCCTGTGATAGAAGCTTTCAGTGAAATCCCAAAATATTTGAAGCACCACTTGGACACCATCAGCCTTGACAAAATCACCATCAGTCATTTGCAAAAGATAGCTTTAGGTGGAACAGCTTATATCCTGTGGCAATACCTTTGGTTAATACCACTTTGGTATTAAACAACATCTGCCAATCACAGGGATGTTGGAGTTCAAACATCCTGGTTAGGAGGAGGCCTCAAATGAGGAATCGGCCTGGACTCACTATGTAAACACAAGAGGGCTAGTCTGAGTCCCCCTCCTCCACCCCACACCCCACAAAGGCCTTTGAACCTTATCTGGTGGTTCCAGGCAAAACCTGCCATGCTGGGGAGATTCCTGCGTAATAGGCAGAAAACAATAAAGTAGCCACTTTGAACTCTCCACGTGTAGGTCTGGTTGTTCACTCTGACAGGTCCAAGGATGGTAAATGCCAAATTCAGTCTAAACATCTGTTTGGCTGTGCAACCAATCACAACAATTTAATAACTTGTACACTACCCAGCTTTCAATAACTCTGGGTGGCTCACAACAATCTAATAAAGAAATTACAATAAAACCATATTGTATCAAAAGAGATGGCAAGTGTGACAGACCAGAAGGAAGAAAGTGGGTCTCATTCTCTTTACGCAATTTAAGAGGGTTCTCTTTTATTATTGTTGATGTTTGCGTACCATTATTTTCTTCTTTTTTTCATATATATTTTATTGCTTTTTTAAAAAAATAATGGGTAATAGAAGTTAAAAGGATGGGGAAATATTAAAAACTTATATTACATATTACATCACATTTTTTTTCAACATTTACATTGTCTTAAGAAATTTTTAGGAATGGGGTAATTGGGAAGGGTATTTCTAGACACATTTCGTTTTTAAAAGTTATTAGAAATATATTCAACATCTGTATAATTTTAAAAGATTAGGTATAGGGTAATTGGGGAAATTATTTCAAAAAGAAAACTTATAGTTTTAGGGGTGGGATAATTCCATTTTCATATTACAGCTGTCATTCGAGGTTATAAAATTCACATATCTCACCAAATACAGTAAGTCAATTATTAATCTTAAACTTGTAATAACTTTTTACAGTCACATTGTATATTTTCTCAAAATTTATTTATCCCATTATTTTCAATTGGAATTGACTATCTCTGTAGTCTGCTGCTTTTAGTGGTTCTTTATGATGTGTGGATAGTTTAATTAAGTTTACTGTTGACTTAGCCTTGCTGAGAAGCTGGGAAATAAATGGTAAATAGTTAAAAGATAAACTGGGTTTGAATTAAAATTCCCTGTTCGCGTAGTGTCCATAAGTGCATCTAAATCCACACAGAACGTCACAAAGCCAATATGTTCTAATAGGCAATACCTTTGGGAAGTTCCCAATTTTCCAGGCTCTTGGCGGGAGGGAATATGGTAAATATGCATAACTACTTCCTCAGGTGATCAGCTGCAGTTTGAAATAGAATGAATATAATTGGATAAAGAGATTTGGTTAATCGTCCAACAGCACCCGATAAGCATAGATTTACATCCATGCTTCCCCATTGACTCCATTTACAGATGATGGAAGGGGAGAAATCACTATACACTCCTTCAACTCTTTTGAACACAGCAGCGATTAATAAATAATGGTATGTATGTGAAAGGGGGGGAGGAAATCCACCCACCTTCTGGTGAAGTGTAATGAGACAGTCAAGTTGCTACTAGTGATGCAGTGCATGTTTATGCATCATTTCCACCATCTAATAATATATAGTTGGAGAAAAGGTTTCCAGGCATTTTGCATTTTTAAAGCCGTCTTGTGCTACATCAGGTAAATCTGTCAGTGCTGCCTAATGCTGTATGTTTATGCAAAGCCTCATTTAGGAATTAAGCTGTTTGACTGCCGAAAGAACAGTTCCTCGCCCTCATGAGATGGAGCAGAGTAAGGAGGATAACGGAGGGATCAGGGACCAGAGAATTGGCTCAACTGGATTCAACTCGGTGTTAGCAAACTTTGCTACACTGTCGCACGGCAAAGAGCCCTGTCTAAAGAGCCATGGGTGAGCCTTTTCCTTTAAGGCTTTCTATCCTTACCAGGCCTTTAGCCCAGGGGTCTCCAACCTTGGCAACTATAAGACTTGTGGACTTCAACTCCCAGAATTCCTCAGC
>JANHFP010001573.1:76769-86816 GCA_032468135.1 Calamaria suluensis
ATAAGATGAGAATTATACTAGGAAGTATATTTAAAATTTAGAGTGTTTAAGAATCCAGATGTTTTTTTCCTTAAAAGATAGATATTAATAAACAACCCTTATACTGTTTAGAAACCAGAACATTAAATTGAGAATGAAAGGTTCTGCTTGTGCTTTCCATGCACAACCTACACACAGTGACAAAGTGCTCACCTAACAGACTGCCTCACTTGAGAGAAACTAGCTGTGAAGAATAAGGCAGAGAGAGATTTATCTCAGACCATATGGTAACAATTTATGGATCACACTGAGGGCTTCTACCATTAAACAGAAAACTGAATATAACTGCTGTTATATCTCTTGTAAGAAAATTCATGAAGAATTCATATTTAAGAGGACATTGTCAGCCTCTTTTGCCACAATTCCTTTTTATTCCTTTTATCAAAAGTTCATTTCCATAAAGACAATAAAGTGTTGTTTTTTTCAATACCTGGATTGAGATCCTGTAGAATGATGCTACTCATAATAGAATAGGCCAGAATTCATTTTTTTCCCAATTATAACAAATAAAACAAATATCACTTTAGGATTTAGCTTAGAAATGATAGAAAAGACAAAAACAAATATAGACATTGATTAAACACCTGGCCATTGAAATGCATTGTTATGTACTTATTAAATGCTAGCAAAACTGCTTGTGAACTCCTTTCAATAAGGAGTAAGTTTCCAAACTCAGGATACTGAGAATACTGACAACTAATAACCTTCAAAACATGATTTACATGAATTGGAGAAAGTATATCATCTAAGATTTCTTGGTTTTAAAAGCAAAGTGTAGTCGTTGGAGGAAGGCTGAGTTATTTCCTTGTTTAAAATATCCCTTGAGTCAGAAGCCCATGAGGGCTGAATGTGATGAATCCAAGGATCATTTCTAGTCTTTGCATCATCTGGTAGATCTTCTACTAGTGTTGTAGGTTCTAGGTCACTTAGAAGTGTGAGATTCAAAGGGGATCAAGGCGACTGAAATGAAGAGTTACTGGTAAACAAAGGCAGAGCTGAAGAATCATCGATATATTCTTCAACATTCTTAAAGTCGCCCTTCATTTGAGCTGGAGCAAGAATTCTTGTGTTATCATTTCCTGCACTGAGCTCTCCATGGTCCTGATAATGCAAGGTGAATTGCCCTGTCAAAGCCTACACTTACCTTTACCACAGTTACACATTGTAAGTAACTGTGCTCAGACACCGTGAGTAATCAGGGGAATACACTGTGAGAAAATGTCCTGAGTTTAAAAAATGGATAATTTCTTCTTCTGAAAAAAGATAAATGCCACTAATAGTATCTTTAAAAACTGAAATTTATAAAATGGTGGAAAGATTCATTCTCTGGTATCTCTGCTACTGTTGATTTTTTTTCCCCAGATGTCTGAGACTCCCCAAAACTAAAATTATTTTGATCCCCCAAGAGTTCATAATAATGCCCCCCAAATAATCAAAATTCTTCCCCAAGTGCCATATAGCAGAGGAAATTTTGGATGGATTGTAAAGGAAGTGACACTGATTGTACAGGTAGTCCTAAACTTACAACTGTTTATTTAGTGACCATTCAAAATTACAACAGCACTGAAAAAAGTGACTTAAGACCATGTTTCACACTTACAACCATTGCAGCATCCCTAAGGTCACATGACCAAAATTCAGATGCTTGGTAACTGGTTCATACTGATGACCGTTCCTATGTCCCAAGGTCATGTGATAGCAAATAGCAATAGCACTTAGACTTATATAACATTTTATAGTGCTTTACAGCCCTCTCTCAGTGGTTTACAGAGTCAGCCTATTGCCCTCAACAATCTGGGTCCTCATTTTACCCACCTCAGAAGGATGGAAGGCTGAGTCAACCTTGAGCCTGGTGAGATTCAGACTGCTAAATTGCAGGCAGCCAGTAGTCAGCAGAAGTGGCCTCCAGTACTCCACTCTTACCACTGCACCACCAAGGCTCTTTTGTGACCTTCTGACAAGTGAAGTCAATGGGGAATCCAGATCCACCTAATAATTGTATTACTAACATAACAAGTGCAATGATTCAATTAACAACCATAGCAAGAAAGGTCTTAAAATGGGGTAAACTCACTTAACTTGTTTCACTTAGCAACATAAATGCTGGGCTCAATTGCAGTCATAATTTGAGGGCTACCTGTAGTCTGGCTTTCTTGCAAGCAAACAGAGGTTAGAATATGACAGCTAGAAATTAAAGAATACAGAGTCGATGAAATGTTTGGAAAGAAAAACAGATGTTTAAGAGAAGACATCATTGTGGCCAGTCCTACAGTCAACCTGATGTTTAGATTGGATTTTATATTTTTGTCCACCTATTGAATCCTTTTCAACAACCTAAGATAGGCCGATGTTGTTTAAGAATATTAAAGGTATAGTTGCAGGATATATTATCATTATCAACTCAAGGAGATGAACATACCTAATACTTTTGCTTCCTGTTTGCCCACAATATTAACCCTTTGAGATGAACTGGTCTGAGAGAGTGCCTGGCCTAAAGTAAGCCAGTTACCTTTCAAACCTAAGGTAGAACTAGAACTAACAGTCAATTGGTTTCTGAGAACAGTCTCCTTCTTAACCACTGTTGCCAAGAAATTCATAATTTTAACCATAGAAGAGAGACAGCAATGAGTTGATGGAAATACTAAACAGAGGCAGCTAAGTCTAACAAGTTAAGGCTTCTGCACAGTTGAGTTCTCTGACCTGCCATATTTCTCTATAATAACATTTACAATTTGACCCTGTATTCCTGTTCAGCACGGCTGGTAGTGGTGAGGAATGGGGCTGAGGAGAGCATCTTCCATTCATGTCTATTATTCACACCGTATCTGAAGACGTCTATACAAACCTTGCCTTCTGTAGGAGGTGTGGATCAAATGACATGGATGGTTCAGCACCTCATGATCATAAGGGGAAAAAATTAGGGATCAGACAGAGAGTTAAGGGTTTGTTCTCTTTTACCTTGGTCTACCATTCTTCCTGTTTTGTCTAAGAGATTTCTAAGCTCAGGTTGTTTCCTTTTCCATTTGGTCCCAGGTGCACCTGCATGGACCAAGGGTTCTTGGACTCTTTCTGGTAGGAGATAGTTAAATAGATGGTAGAGTTGGCCCATCCTTTAATGCATTTTGTGTAAATAAGTCTTCTCTCTGTTATAGTTATAAAACCTATTTCACAATTCTTTCCTCAGGTTAAATTCCCACTCTCAGGAATAGTCATATCATATGCTTAAAACCCCAATACATTCTTCACATAGATGGTATCCCATGACTGATGGTTCCCTTGACTGGTTGCTGCTTCTGGCTTATTCCTGCTGGCTATTGTAGGTCATCTGTCTTGACATTTTTAGTGAGCTAACTTGCACTTTTTAATAGCCGACTGATTTGTTTCACTGTTGTTTCAATTGATTGTTTGGTTTACTTCTCACAAGGCAAGCTTAACCCCCTGCTTGCGTCAGATGGTTTGCTACAGAGGATGCAGTTTTCAGACAAAATACCAAATTCACATTGGTGCAGAGCTCAAAATTTTAGACATTGGTGAGTTTTTCTTTTAGGCTTGCTTTAATATGCATTGCTGGAAGAGAGCTTTAGCAAGATTCCCAGCAAGGAACTAATATGTCCAAGCAGCCAGGTGCAGCTGAAACAACCGCCCATGTCTTAATTTTCTGTGGGTATTACAAGGAAATGGAAGCTGTTTTCACCCTTATCTAATCTTCCATGCCAGTCAGATGATTACTAGTTCCCCTTCTTACTATCAATTAGGCAGTTGGCACGGCAGTCTGGCCATATTCTGTGAAGTACCCTATAAGGCTTGGGGTGGATATAACAATGGGCTCCTCAGAATGTTCATATAAAAAAAGCAGTGGATTTGTTATAGTGTTGTGGATGTTATTGTTTGGGTTTTTTATTATTATTTGTCTGATGTTTAATTTGATAAAAAATAAAGTTTAATTTATCAACAAATTAAATGTATTAATTTATTAAATTTCCATCCAAACTGAGAGATTTGGGAGTTGAGAGGGCCGTGAAGCACTATGAAACAGTATATAAGTCTAAGTGCCATTGCTATTGCTACTCTGGCCAAGATAATGTCTTAGTGTTCTATCTGAAATCATGTGATACTCATCTTGGGCTTTGATATGAGTCCCAGCAAGCTGATGCCTATTTGTAGTAGATACCTTCCTCTTTGGTAATAGCAATAGGCCAGTAAAAGTAAAACAAAGGGGGGGACGGGACTCCAGCATTTGATCTTTTTTAAAAAAACATTTTTGCTATAAAAAGGAACCACACAGAAGTCTTGCCAATTTCATTTGATTTTTTTTAAAAAATGTCTCTCTTTGCAAGGTCCTCCAGAAGGAGCTCAACAATCCAAGACAGAAATAGCCGTGTAGGATAGGAACTATTTTAAATTTGTATTTTCTATTTTCCCTAGTTTTTCAGAGGGTAAAAGTGATGGATGGGTGGGGGACACTTTCAGACTTGCATTATTCTGTTAATATAACATCTAAAGCATGGGCGAAATCCAGCACATTCTGACTGGCCCTGGAGAACCAGTAACATAAATTTTTAGTAGTTCAGAGAACCAGCAAATGCCACCTCTGGCATTTGAAGGGGTGGGAATGGAGATTTTGCAATATCCTTCCTCCAGGAGTGGGGTGGGAATGGAGATTTTGCAATATCTTTCCCCTGCCACGCCTACCACACCATGCCCACCAAGCCACACCCACAGAACCTGCAGTAAAAAAAATGGATTTCACCACTGCTCTAAAGGTAGAATTAGCATTACAGGTTGCGTTTCTTGCATTCAGTTTGATGTCAAGGATATTATATATTCTTATCGAAAAGCCTATTTTATTTCCATCCTGGAAAAATGGTTAACCAAGCTGAGGAAGTTTATTTTAACATACAGAATAGTTTTGTACCTTATAAGTAAATCTGATGTAAAATTCAGTTCTCACTGGAAACCACTTTTGGACTATATTGTAACTGTATATGTGGATTTGTCCCTCATCCGAAATTTGGGTTTCCCAAGGATACAATCTATATTTTAACTTCATGGGATATCCCAATTTGGGAAGATTTTCAATACTGGTCCCATTTATTGTATCTTATAATTCCAGCCAGTGATTTCTACAATGTTGAACCTGGTTCTTAATACATATTCACAGCTTAAAGCTGAATAGTGATCCTTATTTTTATAAAAGGGTATAACATATTTTATAATTCATAAATACTTAATGATTTTTACTTTGAATCCCTCAGGACATTCTAGATCCCTTGTTTACCTATTTGCAGTTTAATCTTTTATATGTTTGCATGCCTTTTCATCTCCCTTTGCTCATATACTTTCTCTAAAATATTCAATAAAATAAATAAATGTTAGAATCTTCCCCTCATTTCTGTGAAATAAATCTTACAAGAGAGATGAAATTTCTCTCTGTGGGATCAGAGAAGTGCCACCCCTTGTCTCCCCTTCCAGCATCTTCTGCTGACACTAACTGGCACCAAATAATCCATTCCCATGGTCCTTTGCCCCTATTTTCAGGCAGACCTGAAAAGCCCTTTTTTGCTTTGTGGCATATGCTAAATGGAGGTCAAAAATGTGCAGATTTTTACCTCACCATGCCAAATGGACGTCAAAAATGTTCAGACTTTTACCTCACCATGCTTTCTTACTATTCCCAGCACTATAGAACAAGATATTTAATATGGTTGAGAATTGCTATAAATATCATCTGTTCTCATTTTGTTAGGTTAAAGAACAAGTTGGCGATATCAGTTTTGCAAATTTAGAGACCAGTAAACCTGAATAATGAATGCCCCTGAATATGTTTAAATAAATCTGAATTGGGTTACCCAGCAATCCCTATTTGACACCGAACTGTCTCTGTGCTGGAGGTTATTCATTTGCTCTGAAAATATTTCAGCTAATATACTGCTTGAAAACAAAACCACAATTCACATTTCCTCCAAATGGAATGCCATCTATTGTTATAAAGAAACACCTCAGAATGTTATTCCTTATCACAGGACCATGATAAATGGCCCTGACAGATTTCAGAAGAAATACTCTACCAGATGCATTCTGGAAAATTCAAAATGTGGGGTGGGGAATGGCATTCATTGTACATGTAAAAGGGCCACAATAGTATTTTTCTTTTTCTTTCTTTCTTTTTTAATGAAGAATACAGTGGGGTGGAGGATGTGAGGGAAAAACCAAGAAGGATAGTGATTATTCGTACATGGGGAGGGGGGGACAAGTGGTAAGAGAATGAGAGAAAACACATAATAGCTTTTAGTCTGTCATTTTCCCCACAGAGTAGTAAATAAGAGCTTTGATACATAAAAGCAGTTATCAAACAGTAACAAATTAGCTCTTTGCCATCTGTGATCCACATGGGAAGGGAGGAGGGACGCTGGTGACAGTTTGGGCAAGATTTTAAAAAATGAAATCAACTATTTATGAACTGGTTTCAGAGTCTCGCTGTCTACTTTGCCTCTTCAAATGTGGCCACAAGAAAGGAGCGGGGGTTTCCAACGCTAACGAAAAGCAGCAGTTTGCGGGTCCTGGTTCTTTAAACGATGCTAATTGCTGGCTGACATTTGTAAACAAGATTTTCCCTTCCTCCCCCTGTCAGTCTCAGCACGCTGTCACTCGCAGATCACTTCACTCCAAGAGTCCCACCCCTGCACAGAAATTTGGTGGCAAATCACAGGCGTCCAGCAGCACCATTTGTCACGACATGAGAAAGGGAATCAGGGCAAAATATATCTTAATCCTTTCAAATACTCAAATGTCAGCTTTGCCTCCTTTAGGAGATCTCACCACAGAAGCTGAAATATTGCTTTTAAATTTTCCTCTTTGCAGCCACAATGAGTTTAATCATGTTTTCTTGAATAATGCTGGGTTTATATATTACAAAGTAACAAATCATATCATAGCATTGTATTTAAGATGCCACACAAAATATTGTTTGTCCTTCTCTCTGTAAATTAAGATTGAAAGATTCAAGTAGTAAAGGCATCAGAATAACCAGTTCTAATTGCTTATCAGAAATTTGCTTTCTGATCCAGAGCGTGATGTTCCTTAAATATTCTAGAATTATTAAACACTCTCTGAATTATTCTGATGGTGACCAAAAATTGGCAAGGGCAAAAAGAGAAAAAAACCAAGCAAGTTTGGGGGAAGGCAAATTCATATTTGGTAAAATTGCTGCCACCTCCTCCCCCTTCTTTTTTAAAAACAAACAACACTAAACATTTTTACACATAAATACAAATGAAATGTGCAATTAATTAGTAGTGGTGTCCTCTTTCTCATTATATATTCTTTTTTTTCATTGAATCTATTCATTTTTAATTTTTGGCAAAGAGAATGGGATATTTGACATGTCTTTCTTCCTTCCTTCCTCCCTCCCCCCTCCCCCTCTTTCTTTCTTTCTTTTTTTCTTTCTTTATTTTTTTCTCAATTATTCCCAGAAAATCCTAAAACTGTGTTGCCACATATTCCCTCAGCCCCACATCTCCACACTGTAGTGCCTCAAGCCATGGAAATATTTTTTGGCCTATTTTGACTAGATTATGAGATTCCAGCAGGACTGCCAATTTCATGTTCTATAGATTTCAACAAGCAGCAGTTCATTTAGTTGCATGGCAAATTAAAGAAAGGGGCTATAAAAATAGTGACCAGGCGGTAGGTCTTTTTTTTTTCTAGAAAAGTGAAGATAATAAGACGGTCATTGTTGGTAGCACTGTTAGTCTTCTTGTTTATTCCCCACTGAGGGAAAGACTTTTGGCCCAAAAATGTATGCAATATCAGCTGCTGTGTGGGAGGCTGCACACGATACCACATTCACACACAGCATTTGATGACAATCCCATTCATTTGCTCACTGCAATTGCTGTGGTGGTTTGTAGACTCTGAGGTTTGAATTCTTAAGTTAGCAATTGCCTTACCAGATGACAGTTTGAAAGCACATGGAGGGAGAGAGAAAATTAAAATAACAAACCGAAATAATTTATGCCATAATTAATTTGAAACATATTTCTTATTCTTTTAGGACTAAAATGGGTTGGGTTGTTAATCCTGGGTTATCTCTTGCAAAATCCATGGTTTAAAGCCTGGATATTTACTGAAATAAAATGATCAGCAGAGTAATTTTCAACTTCGCTGGGGAGAGGGAAAAAAAGATTAATGTTCTCTGTTCTTAATAGCATTTGAGAATCAGTCTCAAATGCTATTAAGAATCCTTCCCTCACCACTCCCCAAAGAAAGTTCAAGCCCATCTGCTAATACAATAGGACATTTCAGTTCGTAAGAACGTTGGTGGTTGTTCTGGCAGCACACTGAAAGAACTCTATGATCAACCATAGAGCACACTCTTAAAGTGCAAAGCGGGCAATGCTGTTTTCAAAAAATGTGATGCTCAGTCACAGAATCCTCTCAGAACAGATGCTAAAACTTGCAAGGCCAAGGCATCAGTTTGAACTACTGCTTTTTCAGAGTCCAATGTTCAGTCATAGCAAAAGCACTTAGACTTAACATACCGCTTCACAGTGCTTTACAGCCCTCTCTAAGCTATTGCCTATTGCCCCCCCTTCAACAATCTGGGTCCTCATTTTACCAGCCTTGGAAGGATGGAAGGCTGAGTCCCATCAGGATCAGACTCCTGGCTGTGGTCAGAGCTAACCTGCAATGCTTCATTCTAACCACTGTGCCACCATAGCTCATCATAGAATTTTCTTGAAGCAACTTTTAGAGATGTTTTTTAAGCTCTCAATGAGATGATGACATTATTAGTGGCAGAAACATGGGGGTGATGGCAGCAGGAATGACGACCATGGATGCTGAGATACAAAAGAGATGTCCCATCTTTTGTGCTCCAGGCTAGAGTCAAATGAGTTTATTTGACTTTGAGAATTCGAAAACCATTTAAATTTATTTGACTACAAATCATGTTATGATCTTATAAAGGCCCATACAAATTCTGCTTCTGGAAGGTTAATACCGTAGATATTTGTTGCATGAGATGGAAAGCTTTTATTCTGGGACTTTCAGAGGTTTCTGTCCCACTCCAGAATCATGTCTCAGTAGAGAAAGAGAAGTGTATTGCACTGACCTAGCCATGTGCTGATAGCTGGTTCAGTGTGGTGGATAAAAGCTGCTTACCTTGGGGTAAGATGGGTGTTCAATAACTTTAAAAATTAAAATAAAGAAAGGCAATAGAAGACATAGTTCAAGTCATGCCTTGAGGCTCTTTCTGAGCAAAGGACAAACTCAATGGCAAGCCAGCTCCCAAAGTGTTATCGTATAGTTGCCAAGAATCAACACTGACTCAAAGGTGAGACAAATATGGGTAAAATATTTGCAATCAACCTGGACTTCATATATTATTCAAGTGGGAAAAGCTTTCTAGAGTGGGTAAACCTGCTCCAGGGTTAACCTGAACCAAGCAGAATATACACTGAAATGGCCAAGAGAGAATGCAATATTGATTCCATGGGAGGAAGAACGTGCTCTGTATAAAATAAGAGTCAGTGTAGCTCAACCATTGCCAGATTTAACTTCATACGCCTTGAGATCTTGTGAAGGTTTGAGTATTTTATGTGTTTTGCCAAGACTGTACTGTGCTCCTGAAGCAGTGGTGGGTTGCTACTGGTTTGCCCAGGATCAGGCAAACTGGTAGCGGTGGAGGTGGAAAGCTCCGCTTACCCACTCAGACACTTCTGCACATGTGCCCATGAGTGAACCAGTAGCCCCTGTCCTGAAGCAGAGAAAATTAGACAGGGAGGAAAAGTGAGAAACTATGAATACGTGTGTGTGTTTAAGCCCGGCTTCTTCTTGTGAAGAAGCCGGGCTTAGACCCCACCCTCCTGGAGAGTTATAGGCCTGTCTCCAACCTTCCGTTTTTAACGAAGGTTGTTGAGACAGGGGTGGTACGTCAGTTCCCTCAGCACCTGGAGGAATCCTCATATCTAGACCCGTTCCAATCCGGCTTCAGGCCCGGCTACAGCA
>JANHFP010001573.1:107074-117691 GCA_032468135.1 Calamaria suluensis
ACTAAATGCCAAAGGCGCATGGAACGCTGTTACCTTCCCACCAAAGGTGGTCCCTATTTTTTCTACTTGCATTTTTAATGTGTTTTCGAAACTGCTAGGTTGGCAGAAGCTGGGACAAATAATGTGAACTCACCCCGTTCTGCAGCACTAGGGATTTGAACTGCTGAACTACCAACATTCCGATCAACAAGCTTAGCAGTCTTAGCCACCGAGCCACCACGTCCCTAAAGATGTAAGAGAGAGTTGTATATGGTTCTTCCCTTTACATCCAAGCAAAAAAAAATATAGTTTGTAAACCGAAGTGTAACCTGGAGAACACAAAAAATCAGACTATCATCAGTCAAATAAGCTACAAAAAGGACTAGTGAATGTAAGTTCTTCAACCCTTTCTTCCGCCCCTGCATCTAATGCCTCTAATTCTGGATGCCTCTAATTCTGGATTTTGGAGGCTTTTTAAATACCAAAATCTCATCAAAATTTCAATGTGAGTATTCAAAGGATTTGGGCTGCCTTGAATAAGAACATTTTACAAGGTCTTGCATGCCCTCTGTGACTTTTGAAGGATTTTGTCAGGCTAACATTAGAGAACATCCTCATTCTATGTTGGAAATCTAGAAATCTCATGATAATTTTGATTATTTGGTGGGATGGGTCCCTGGATTACACCGAAAAAATCCCACGATACCATCTCCAGTCTGGAAAGTTTGCCAACTCTAAATGATAGCAAGTTTTAGATGAGGCATAATTTACTACAATTACTATAACCGTTCCCAGTTTACATTGATCTCCTGTTATGGATGTGGTTGTTATTTCTCCAAACAAAACCAAGATTGGCCTGAAGAAATTCTTCTTAATGCTATTAAAACAAAACAAAACAGCTGAAAATATTAATGATGTAAGAATTAATCCAAGATGGTAACCAGTCTGGCTCATAAGAACATGGAGAAGTATGATGCTGTTATGTTTCTGGGGACTCTAGCTGAAAGAAAATTTGCATAAAAATAAACACAGAAGGCATAATGTTTACCTACTTTTCAGTTATCATCAAACACATTTTGATACATAGTGCATTATGACTATCATGCAGAGACTCCCTTAAGCTCCTCTGCAACCTGTAGACATCTTGTTTTCATTGCCTTCTGTAAGGGTGATACGGTTAATAAAATCCACCCAAGGGTATATCTATGAAGAAAATATTTGGAAATGGGTTCTGTGTCCCAGTGGGACCACCCCTCCCTTGTCTTGACAGACATTGAATTTATCAGCAGAGACAACCTGTACCCAAGTTATGTTATAACACAAACACTTTTATTATCCCTCTTTTAATTCAGTCTAGAACTGTGTTAGCTTTTTTGGCAGCTGCAGCACACTGCTGGCTCATGTTTAAGTGATAAAGATCCCTCTCACAATTATTCCCTTTGAGTCCAGTATCACCTATATCAGAGGTACTCTTAAAGCTGCCAAGTTTGGGAACCTCTGACCTATATTATACCTGTACATTTGGTTTTTCTTGCCTAAATGTAGAACTTTTTTCACCATTGACTTTCACTGTGTTAGATCGCGCCCAATGTTCAAGTCTGTCAAGATCCTTCTGTATCTTAAGCCTATCATCTGAAGTGTTGGCTATTCCTGCCAGTTTGGTGTCATAATTTACCCCACCGTCATCATTTTTACATCTTTTTATTTTATTTCACAATTTTATTTCCCTCATTTAAATGTCAAAACCTTCCCAGAATTATTATTTTTTTGAGTTTGTGGGCTATAAAGCCTGTTAAAAAAATAATAAATGGCTTCTAATTCACCAAAAATGTTGACCACTGCTAAATCCTAGAAACAGTCATACACAAGTTGCCTACTCTCAAAAATCATTTGGTCCACTGACATATAATTCAAATGCTCCAAGCAGAGCTGGGAAGAGGTAACAATTTGACCAATAACTGAAACATTTTGGTGGCTTTTTTTCTCTCTCCCCTTTTATTTGTCCAAATCCTTTTGTTAACTTGCCAACATATTTATTTAGAGCCTGTTTGATCAAACTCAAAAACACTTATTTTGGGTGAGACATACACAATAGAAAATACTTGAACTTTTTGATTCATTATTTTCACCCATCCAAAAAAACCCCAATTAGGTCCACTTGTGAATAAACACATCTGGGATGTTATAAAATATTCAACTCAAAGAAAGAATCTGAAAGATTTGGTTAAAAAACAGTTCCATTTTAAAAAATATAGTAGCATGAAATGACACTCTGTCACTACATTTCCTTTAATAAGCCTACTTCAGTCACTGCCATTTCATTGGAGACTATGCAGTGGAGACATTTTCAAATTAAATGAATGATTGGAGAAGGATTGCACTGTGTAAGTTAGTATTTTCCAGTAGTTTATCTATGGCTTGTTGATATAATGGTGTTTCTTCTCCTGGGCCAACCAACGCAAAGAAAAGCAGCCATTTTCTTCTGAACTTTTCCAAAATTCAAAAAGCCCTTCAGGATAAGGTTTTTGGGGCAGGAAAAATGGCAAGCCTGCAAATGCTTTTCTTTGCAAAATAATTTTGGCTTAGCACTGAAATACAACAGAAGCACAGCAGATGGTTTCAGAACTGCTGAAGTAGTTAGAAAATGGTCCATATCAAATTGTTAACAGCCCTACCTCAGAAAGGACTTTAAAAAAAAAACCTTCGACCATATGTTTACTCAGAGGTTTTTAAAAAGATACAAATAGAGCTCCATTTTTCCTATAAGTCCATCTTGCCTTTCGTGAGGTTAACCAAGGAAATGTTTATTAAACGCGGAGCATAAATCAGAATGGAAAATAGAATTTTCAAAAATGAAATGGACATATTTCAATTATCTAACGAAGAAGGGGAATGTTGCAATGTTTGCCCTAATAATTTGACGTTTTGGTCTCTTGAGATTTGATTGTCCATAGCCTTGAACATTTCAGAATAAACCTTTGAATGGAAGTTCAGAATACAATTTGACATTTCAGACAGCATTTTGTTTTCAAGCCCTTCACATTATCTGGAATGTACAAAGGCATTTCAAATTTATGTTGGAAATGTAAACAGTAAAAAAAAGGACTTTTTATCATGTTTGATGGAGACATAAAAAAGTTGGAAAATTCTGGATTCAAATATGTACATCAGTTCAGACGTTTTTCAAGATGAAAAGGAAATTAAGACAAGAGGTTTTTCTAGACAAAATGTTGAGGGGGAGGAGAGTTATTTTTGTACATGATAAGTGCAGCAAAAAAATTATATATACAAAGATGGAAAGATTCAGCGTTATTCACAATGGAGGAATGGTTGGGGAAGATGACCTGGTATTGGGGTTTTTAATTAATTTTAAATAGGGGTTTTAAA
Source organism: Calamaria suluensis (assembly GCA_032468135.1). Lineage (NCBI taxonomy): Eukaryota > Metazoa > Chordata > Lepidosauria > Squamata > Calamariidae > Calamaria > Calamaria suluensis. Next base: position 110,441 of record JANHFP010001573.1, read on the forward strand.
ATCAAATTGGGTTTTATTTGATCAGCCTTTAAATATTTGGATTTTAAATTTTAAGTGTATAGTTATATGTGATTGTGTTTTTAAATTATGGCTGTAAACCACCCCGAGTCCTCGGAGAGGGGCGGTATATAAATTTCTTTAATAAATGAGGGAACTTGCCAAGATGGCGAAATGGACAGTTTGGTCAGAGAAAAGATAATATCAATGTATATTGTTGACTGGAAACCCTTAATGGACTTATTACATAAAACAGGGAAAAATGAACTTATATTTAGATGATTAGACAGAATAAAGAAAGAAGAGAGTTAAGTGGTAACCATAGAATAAAAGGTGAACTTATAATTCTACTTATAACTGCTATAAAAAGACAGAAAGGGGTTTTTTTTGCATTGTTTTTCTTTCTCTTTTATGTTACTTCCCCCCTTCTTGCACTTTTCTTTGATTTCTTTCTTTTCTTTCTCTTGCTTTATGTTAATTTGTTTTATTTTTTTCTTTCTTTTTTAAAAAAGAAAAAAGTTGATAAAATTATATTAAAAACAGGAAAGAGATGACCACGTTTCAGAGAAAGATCTTAAGTGCCTGAGTTAGGTGATCCCTCCAGAGAAGGAGAAGGAAAGAATATGTTTTTCTGTTTGCAAATGCCAAGGGCAGCAATATTTTTATATTTCCATCGTGGTATTTAGAGAAGGGTGTCTCCACTCTTGACTAGTGGACCCAATGAGCAATTAAAACAATTACACATAAAAAGATGCATATAGGGCACAGCACAGTCATCCAGATCAGCACTGGCAAGATTATGCATCTCCTCTTGGAAGCATAAGTGAACAGAACATGTACACGCAGCAAGGAAGAAAGCAGAACTCTCTGCCGAAATAAAGGAAGAGACTTCACACATCCTTATGGCTATGCCAACACTCCGGCAGGGGGTCACATCCACTAGCTCTTCACCATCTGTTACAGCATAGTATGTTTGGAAAGACTTGAAAACCCTTGAGATACAAGTGCTTATCTGAGTAAGACAAAGAAAGAAAGCAGGTTGATTGACATTTTTGGTGCCGGGGGAGGGGGGGGTTAGATCTTGATAGTAGGACAGGCTCGAGATAGGAAATGATGCTTGAAAGAAGCTTTTGTGGGTAGACCTAGGGATTGTACACCATGTGGCTAAAGCGCTGAAACTCGGTGACACAAGAGGAGGTGATGATCCTCTATCAGAATGTTGTCCCCCTTGTTTTCCCAGCTCTCAAGTCTGCTAACAAATGTAATTTTATGGTGAATAAGCCAGGCAGGCATAATGCAAATCAAGGATCATTTCCAAATTGCTCCCACCCCAGACTTGAACCGAAGCCAAACTTGAGTGGAGGTCTGAAAAAGTTTTAATCCCCTGCTGCATTTTCAGTTTTACAGGCTTTTGCGTGGTTTTTTTTTTCCCCTAAGTCTGAACAGCAAGGTGTTGAAACGGCAAAGAAAATTTATGGCCCAACATTTCAAGTCCAGTTGCAAGTTATCAGCAGGGGAAATGAATTCCTGAACTCCTACTTATATGTCTCAGAGTCTTTCAAGACGGCTATAGGGGGCAGCAGCTGGGAATGACTGAGAGAACGCCTGGATTCCTTTATTGGGGGGAGTGGAGAATCTAATCCAAGGCTTGAATCAAACTAATTCAAGCCTATATGTGCCCTGTCTGAAATTATGTACACATACCTTAATACGTACAGATATGCAACATCTGTTCAAAGTTAGTGTACTAACTTAAAGTTATTTCTAGGCTAAGAAGACATGTTCTTAGTCGGTAAAAGAAAGGTGTTTACTTCCCCCTTAACTGGGATTATTTTTTTAAAGAAACTGATTCCCGTTTTTAGAATTTTGACTCTAATATCCTCTCTACCACACTCTCTAATGTAGCTTAGCAACTTTCCCCAAAACCTGTAACAACAGTAAGCAACAACTATGCAGGTTTCTTTTTTAAAAAAAAATAAAAATAAGCATATAAGGACTATTTGTAAGGAAATTAAGAATTTTTCATGTCTCGTCTTATCTCGTCTTGTGTCAGAAATGCAGGAACTAGAAAATGGGAAGTTGTTAATTTTAAAAGCTTTGATAGATTTATATAGTTCTAATCCAGTACCGGGCCATGTTAAAGACAAAGATATTTCTGACCAGCAAATCATTCTGTGTGCAAGTTGGTCCCAGAAGGCCCAGAAGGTCCTGTTGAAGATGGATGGTTGTTTGAATATTCACAGTGAATATCCTCATGGGAGGGGACCCCATTTTTCCATGTAAACTTGAGTTCTAGCCAGGCCAGGGAGGAGGCTGTTTAACCATCTCCAGACCATCCATCCTCTTCCACATCTCTGGGAAGCTCCTCGAGTGGTTCTACCCAATTATGAAGATGTTTTACTTGAGATATCTATCTTTTTCATTGTTCTGTTTGCGGTGTAGTAACAATCCAATTTTTCATGTTATTATATTTTATTTTATTATTTATTAAATTTATTCACCACCCACCTTGCTAATATGTGACTCTGGGGGCGCGGTTTACAATCCAATGAAATGATATTATAAAAGATTAACACAGGAAGACAATAAATACATTAAAATTAACAAACAATGTACCCAGAACAATTCAGATATTGTTTCCAGCTGGAAATGGGGCAAAACGTTTAGTTCAACCCATTCAGCCATTCATTTGGTTTGGGTATAAACTGGTTGAAAGAATATTAAACACTCAGTGAATATTTCTTCTAAGTCTTTGAACTGGCTGTGTCTTACTCTTAAATTTAATCCATGCAAGAGGTCCAGTGAGAGAAAAGGTTCTTATTTTCTAAAAAGTACCTGTAAGACTCCATTCTAACTAACCTTCTGGCTATATTTCCCAGACCTAAATGCTGTGGGAATGAGGCAACCTAGCACTGATCCATGGTATTCTGGTCCAGAAAATACAGCTGGAAGGCCATAGAGACTCAACCATCTCACAGATGGAAGACTTTTCATTGCCAAAAATAAAGAATATTCAATCTACTCTAAGACTTTGGGGAAATTTCCCTCCCGCTAAAAACAGCTGAAAACACACCTCATTTTTAGGGACAGGAAGTATTCCACACAAAAAATGGAAGTATAGCAATACCAGTTAGAGCTATGTGATAAACCATCTTTTTTTCTAAAACCAAATATATTTTTCTGAAGAAATTTGGATTTATATGTTATACCTTTATATTATAGTATTTTAAAAAATTATACAAATTAGGTTCAGGACAAATTAGAAGTGAAGTAAGTGAAATAAACAGCTCCTTGGATAAATTGTCACATTTAAACCATAGAGCTCAGGTATAAACATAGGAATGCATAATATATAATAGTTTTTTACCAACTCAAACCAGAGATCCAACTTCCTCTATATATTTTATACTCACCAGCAACAGCTCTTCAGCATTTCAGACAGGAATCTGGTATTGAGAATTGGACTTCAAAATCTATTTTTGTTCAACAGCCCTTCCCAATTTTAATGACAGAAAGAAGTCAAAAGTTAGAGAATACAACTAGGGGTAGGTTTAGAGGGTTCTTCTCATGATTCCCTTAAGATTACTTGTTGTGGGAGAAGGACTGGCAGAGCCAGGGGGAAGAGTGAAAAAAGGGATCAGCCTAGAATTGCTACATAATCACAAACAAAGTACAGTACCCCTTGAGTTCCATTGACCCTCTTCTAACTCTAACCAGTGCTGATGGTTAGTTGAGAAGTCTCTTGAGCACATAGTCTTTTAGAAGTCATTCATTAAATTAAACTTTCACATGTGGGCCTGGCCTTTCATGCCAATATTTATAAATTGGCAAGCATTAGCTGAGAATATACACATTTTCTGTGCCACAAAAGTTATGGTGATTATCTCTAGCTTAAAGCATTTATTTTGATGGATAAAATGGGTGAATAAATAGTAGGTTTATCAACTATGGATTCCTACAGAAGCTACATTGGAACACCAGGTACACAAACAATGTAAGGATGGTCAGCTGGCAACAAAAATATTGGTCTGTTTGTGACCTTCCCGAGGCAGTTGACAATTACCTCTGGCAAAGGTGTGCAGAACCAAATAGTCCAGTCTACCAAGGTTTTTTTTAAAGGTTTATTTAGAAGAAGTCACAATTTAGATGGTTAGAGAGTCAAGTGAAGGCCCATTAAATAGACAGAATTGCAAGCTGGCTGTGTAAGGAGGTAAGCACTGTTTTAGTGAACGTCAGGTTCCATAGCAAATCCACAAAACACATATTCTCACTTTAACAAGCAGATGGTATAAATTAGCCCTAAATTAATGCACTTTGATTCTCACTAGTGGCCTTCAGAGAAGATCTGGGGGAAAATGTGCATATCATTAACAGAGAAGGCCCATTGCACTGGCTTAAGTAGCAGGCTCTCCAAGGAATACAGACAAGTGACTCTCGGCTGCCTGCCCAAGACCCACTATTTAGCCAAACCTTTCTCTTTTGTGCATTCAAGGCAAGTTTCTTGTGAAGTATCTCACAAACATCTGCCTTCATTATAATTATATTTCTATTTCAGCTGTAACAAGCTATTTACAGATGAGCCTGTTCATAAAGAGCTTTATAATTAAGCAAACAGAAATATCTTTTCATAGGATGAAGATCTAGGGGTGATAATCACACCACAAAATACACAGCAACAGTTGCAAATTGAGTGTTTAACACTAGTTACACAGTTAGTGACGTGTTCAATAAAGGCTGACATGACTTTGCCCTTAAGTACAAGAAAATGCAGCCTTTGCTTCAGAGCAGCGTGTGTTCTTTTTACCTAGAAAAAAAGTATTTTTCTCAGAATGTCACTCCTGATCAACCACAATGCAAGTGTAAACCTGTTTTCTCCATGTTTCTTTGCTTCGAACCATAACCCATGGTAGTTTGTTTGATCCAGTTGTCCTATTTAGGTAACATTTGGTTCAATATTCCACCCAGTTCTATGGAGGCCTTCATTTCCCCTGAAACTGGGGAGCATTATCACTTTACATGGAGGAAGTGACATCAGCCAGGCAAAGTAGCCACCATTCTTATCCAAGAACATCCCTGGGAAGCAACCTGGATCACAGCTTAGCCTTGTTCCCTCTGGGGCAAACTATTATCAGTTCCTGAAGAGGAACCTTTGGGTCACAATGGGGGCAGGGGAATATGCCAGGTCAATAATAGTGCTCCACCCGGACTAGCTAGCCTACCCTGGTGTTAGGGGGACGGTAATGGGCATCGAGGTGTCAGGTAAAAGGTAGAGATGAAAAGGTTACCAGGGGTGGATCTGGCATAGCTGATAAGAACATGAGGGTGAATGTACCAATATAAAGGGTGAAACCAAAGGCTTCTTTAAAGGCAAGTTGGGAGGGATGGTTCCGGGCCGTTGAGATGCTTTGGAAAGTGTAACCAGTGGCCTGTTAAAAGGCATACAGGGAGGAGTTACAATAAATGGACGTGAAAAGCGGGACTGCTTTGCTATAAGCTGAAGGATAGGGGGTTTCACGGGCTTGGCTAAACCAAGGGACACCATTAGGCATTAAGCTGGCTGAGGAATTCTGGGAGTTGAAGTCCACAAGTCTTAAAGTTGCCAAGGTTGGAGACCCCTGCTTTAGCCTGTGGGCAAATAAGTGGCAAATGGAATAGAATGACAGAAGTATCCAGAATGTGAGCAAAAGTCACATAATGCAGTACCCTTGCTGAAGTAAGATAGGTTGGATCTGTTCAGTGTTTCAAGGGACAACCACGTATATCACTTCAAATTATATGATGGAAGAAATATCAATTTTATTCCTGTTATGTATTTATACGCTAGGCTTTATGAATCATGGCTTGAGGGACAGAATAATCTTGTTTGCTAGTAGCAGCCACACATACACACAAATCTATATTAGGTTTCTCTTCTGAGCCTCATTGTTTGTCTTGGTGATTGGCTATGTACAGTTAATGAGTACTCTTCCCTAACGAACAGGAAAGAGAGCGAGAGAGTAACCCCTCTTCTGTCTCACAGTTCCGTCAAAATTATGTGGGACAAATCTGAAAAGGTGCACTTTGAGGGTTGCCAGCAAAAAGAACCAACTTGGTGCAGTGATTAAAAGCACCAGATTAAAAACTGGGAGACTGTGAATTCTAGTCCTCCTGCTTTGGGATGCAGCGAGCTGGCTAACCTTGGGGGCTATCATTCTCTTTCAACCCTTGGGAAAGAAGCAATGCTAACTGTCTTCTGCAGAGAAAAATGTCAGGAAAACTATGTGGATTTTTAACTATGTAATAATCAGAAATCAAGATTAGAAGTGACTTGTAGTAGCAGCAAAGAGGGAAGAGACTTTAAATGTGATTTGGTAAACTGGAGAGCTGTGCAGATGTGCTTCTGAATTTTGGGAGCTCTAGACTCAATTCTAGGCGTTGTCATGTAATTTGGCTCTAAGGTTTCTAAGTGAACGTTCAAATTTTGTAACAACAGGTCTTTCCTAGGACACTATTGTATATATAAAATCAAGTTTGCAGGGCGGGGCAATGAGTAGATAAGAAAAGGTAAGATCCAGAATTTTGCAGTGAAAACTAAGTGATTTTTGACTAGAATGAAATACAGAATTAATTGCATAAGCTCTCTCTGACTTAGTTAGCCTGTTGGCCTGTTGTGATCCATGGATTCAGTTTTGAGTGGGAGGCTAAATGATAAAATACCTATTATAACTTTTTTTTTTATGTTTGCATTATTTTTATCCCTGAGTAGCTTTGGGAGGAGAACAATATTTTGTTAATGGCTGATGAAAGAGATTGGGAATCATAACATATTTGTAGTAGAATTATGGAATATATGCTTTTAAAAGGCCCTGGCTTATTGGTGCACCTATATCCCACTTCATACCCAAGGCAGACCTACAATTTGCAATCTGAAGGCTGCCTCACAGGCTCCTTCTCTGTTATAGCCTGTTCTTTCTGGCTAACAGCAATGTTATTCCCACACAGAGAGACGTCACGGACCTCTTGGCAAACTCTGTGGTCGGGTGCAGCCTTCATCCAATTTGCAGAAGTGCCATGTAGTCAATGGGCGACCCATTATCGGTGGCAGTCATGGATCCACCAAATCATGGAGGGAAAAATCCCAGAGCTTCTTTAATCAAACCCAGCATGTGCCAGAGAAGACAGACAAGATGCCGAAGGACAACCTATGGTAAGAGGCCCTGGGGTTCTTTGTGAGTGATAAATCTTTGAGAAGATCTCAGTTCAGGCACACTTTAG
>JANHFP010001573.1:126076-140725 GCA_032468135.1 Calamaria suluensis
AAATTCTGTAAATCTGTTTTTAAATTCTGTAAACCGCCCCGAGTCCTAGGAGATTGGGCGGTATATAAGTCGAAAAAATAACATAAATAAAAAAAAAATAAAAATAAAATACCAATGGTGCACTCCAGAGTTGGGTTTCAGCTGGTTCTGACCAGCTCTGGAGAACCGTTAGCGGAAATTTTGAGTACATCAGAGAACCTGGGGTGAAAATTCTGACTGGCCCCACCGGGGGATCTGTTCCCTGCTTCCCGAGTCCCAGCTGATTGGGAGGAAATGGGGATTTTGCAGTATCCTTCCCCTGGATTGGGGTGGGATGGAAATTGCAACCCCCAACAAGCCACATCCACAGAACTGGTAGTAAAAAAAATTGGAACCCATCACTGATGGACTCATTGCAACTGTAACTGAGTCTGGATGCGTCTCCTCTCCCTTCCAGAGAATTAGACTGTTTAGCTGTAGTGATTTTCTTTCAGAAGTTGCTGTCTGAAGTCTCTCTTGGCTATCCTTTTATCAAGGATTAAAGCCTCTCTGGATTGTTGTTGTTGTTGTTGTTGATGATGATGATGATGATGATGATGACTTAAATTGGAAAGGGTGGATATTCTTTAACCATTAAAAAGATGGAAATTGTTCCAGGCACCAGAACATTCACTCAAAATTCTGGTGCTGTCTTCCTTTCCTAGACAACCGAGGGAGACCTGTTTCATATTCCTGTAATGACGAAAACAATTCTGTGGATGTCACCGTATTGATGAGTCTCACGTCTAGCCAATTGTTGTGACAAGGAGAGTAAAATTGGCTTTCTGCACTGAGCCAAGTCCATGTCATTTGTAAATATTTGCACTCATTAATCTTTACACTTTTCACTTATGGATATCTTTGTCTAAAAAGGTTTCTCTGTCCATAGTGGAGCTGGGTTTTGTTTTTTTTTATTTTGTTTTGTTATGTGTACCTTCGACTGTCAAGGCCTACTCCAGCAAATATTTAAAACAATCCTGAAGCCATTCCTTCTGGCAGCCTCATTTTTATGAGCGAGGAACTGATGCTGCCTATTCTCTTTATTGCCATTTTCCCACTAACTCAACATGGTGCCTAACTATAGTTAATATATTAGAATGCTTAATTTAATTGGCTCTGTAAATCTGCTTTTTTGGAATGATTTCCTTCTGCCTTTATTAAAGCCGTTTCAGAACATCTAGTTAATGTGACCTTCACATAGCCATTTAGGATGCAGGCTAGCTTACATTTGAAGAGGCTTCAAATGCATTTGAAGATACATTTGAATTCTAACAGGGAAGTGTCAGAATTTTTTTTTTAATGAGCAACCTTGAGTAATAGTTGCTGTTTCTAGAAGACTGCCTACTGCATAGGTAGTCCTCAACTTACAACAACAGCGGGTGCCATAATTTTGGTCACTAAGCAGTGCAATATTTAAGCAAGTCATCAGGTGATGAGATATTTTTACAATCATTTTATCTTGGTTGTTAAGTGAGTTACAGTGGAGGTTAAGTGAATCTCATGAGTCATTAACTGAATCTAGCATCTCCAATTGACTTGGCTTGTTGGAAACCAGATGGGAAGGTCACACGTTGTCATCACATACCTGCAAGATGTTGCAAAATTTGCAAATGCAAACTACTTGTCTGTCAGATGCCCAAATCACGGGATTGTGGGTTAGTGTGATGGGTATAACTTTGAGGATGAGTCATGAGACACTTTTTACGAGGCTATTATAACTTTAAAAACATTAATCTGGCATAAGTTGAGGACTGCCTGTAAGGGAAAAAATTTGCAAATATCCTCAGTGGGAATGATGACAATTCAGAGATTTGAAATCTTTACCAATATTGTACACGTTCACTCATAAACCAATTGTATCCCATTTGTGAATTAATCTCCTTTTTATTTACTGAAATAAAATGCTTCATTGGATTTTGTAAGACTTTGGTACATTTTGTGATAACTTTGCACTTTTTAATGTACTTTTGAATGTGTTCCTTTTTAACACTGAAAACTGACTTTTTTTTTTAAAAAAAAAGGATGAGTTGGGAAAGAATGATCTTCGCAATAGTTTTGAAGTCGAAAATAGGAACAATTTGCTTGCCAAGGCAGAACTGATGAGTTGAAGTTCCCAAACTTTTCAAGCTGGTAGGCACATTTGGTCTTTTCAAAGGCCTATTATGCACATTCTCAAAATAAATTAGTGAAAGCTTCCGTGAGCAGGGGTTTGCGGATTCATAAAATGATTGTGATTGAGGATAAGCAATCGCTCCACACCGATTTGACTGCCACAAGGAAGTAGTGTGTGTGTGTCAGCTTATTCTCCAAAGCACCAGAAGGCAAGGCAAGAAACAATGGATGAAACTGATCAAAGAAAGAATCCATTTGGAATTCAGGAGGAACTTCCTAACAATGAGGGTAATTAACCAGTGGAACAGTTTGCCTTCAGAAGTTGTGCGTACTTCATCACTGGAGATTTTTAAGAAGAGACTGGACAATCACTTGTCTGAAATTGTATAGGGTCTCCTGCTTGAACGTGGAGTTGAGTAGAAGACCTCCAAGGTCCCCTCCAGCTCTAGTTGATAGATTTAATAAAATTCTGCTCGCCCACCATATTTACCTCTGGAATTTCTGCCAATGGCAATTTCTGCTTACCTTGGACATTTCAACTAGTTAGGTACGCACACGTCCAACCAAAGTACAGACTACCAAGATCAACTTTTTATTGTCTGAGAAAGTTATGGAATCCCTAATAAAGCTGAGGCTGGGAAACCTGCACTTGAGGATATATTCATAATTACATCAGGTTGGCCAGAGACTGCTATCCACAGAAACCATTAATAGGTTTCTTCAGTTCCAAAATTGCTGTGTGGAACAGAAATGATAAAAGAATCTTCTGGCTCTTGAAAGAAAACCAGACTAAACTAAAATCTGTTTATGCTGTAAACATTTGAAACATCAGAGATTTCACCCTGAATTAGCTAATGTAGATACATACATATATATGTATGTGGGTGGCTACAAACTTGCTCCCTCCCATGTTTGGGTAACTAGGTATCTCTACAAACACACACATCACTTCCCTAGTGAACAAGTTGCTGATAGGAGATGAACTGGTGACCTAGTGGATAAGGCAACTGCTTAAGATGCAGGCAACCCAGGTTCAAATCCAGGTGATGGTATATCTGGCTGATGAGAACTAATAAGTTCGAAATAGCTATCCCAGATTCCATTTATTTAAATATCAGCAAAAATACACAATTGAATACATACACACACACACACACACACACACACACACACACAAACACAAATATAGAGAGGAAGGGGAGAGGGATAGAGGTATACAGAATAAAATGCAAGACACACAGTCCAAACATACTAAAGTTTGATTGTATGTAAATATGACACCAACAATTCATAAAATAATTTTCAAAAAAGTCCTGGAACATATAAATATTTACATTAAGATTTTCAGTATGATTAAAATCCCACACATTCTGTTGAGAAAAAAAAGTTCCACTCTTTACTTATTAATTGGTACTTGATACATGATTTGATATATCTCTGAATATTCTTAAAGGTCACTGAGTTTTTAAAAGAATGAATGACTTAAATAAGGGAATAGAATGGGAACTCTTCAAATTTGCAGATGACACTAAGCTGGCAGAAATAGCCAATGCCTTAGAATAGGGGTGGCAAACTCAAGGCCCAGGAGCCAGATCCAGCCCAAGGTGTCTGACCCATGATGCTACTGTGGAAACAATGAAAAACTGGTCCCCAGCACCTTAGGTCAGCTTTCATCAAACTTGATGAAAGCAAGTTTGACAGCCGTGACCTAGATGATAGGCTGAAGATCCAGATGGATCACAACAGATTTGAACATTGGCCCTATCTAGCAAAATGAAATTAAACGTAAAGTAAAGTCTTATACTTAGACAAGAAAAACCAAAAGCCCATGTACAGATTAGGTGAAACCTGGCTTAATAACAGTAACTGAGAGGGATTTTGGAGTCCTAGTGGACAATCTCCAGTGAGATCACTGGAGAAGAAGGTAATGCTGGGGAAGATTGAGGGCCAAAGAAGAAGGGAACGGCAGAGAATGAGGTGGCTGGAGGGAGTCACTGAAGCAGTAGGCATGAGTTTGGTTGGACTCCAGAGGATGGTGGAGGACAGGAAGGCCTGGAGGAACATTGTCCATGGGGTCGCGATGGGTCAGACACGACTTCGCAACTAACAACAACAAAATATTAGATGAGAAGCAGGAGAAGAGATTATTCTGTTGGAAATATGTGTGCAGCATGGACTGAGAGTAAGTGGGTGTGGAAATTCAAAGGATCTACATGAATCTACATGACAAACACAAATAAGACTATTAGCCTATTAGAAGAGAGCAGGGAAAACCAGGGGAAACCTCAAAAGATTGCTAAAATAATGGACAAAAAAGGACAGGGTTATGAACATTTTACAGTATATTTTATGTCTTTTTATTACATTTTTCCTCTTTGTGGAGCTGGGGTAGTCATGGCTGTGTGTAATACATCTGGCCCATGGGCTGCCAGTTTGATACCCTTGGTCTAGAATTAAAGATATAATCTTTGCTACATTTGTCACAGACAGGCAATCAGCAAAGTCTCCATTATAAACTCTATTTTGGCACTCTGACATTGTATGTTGGATAGTTGGCTACTAATATATATTGTTTACAATTCTTCCTGTTTCCAATCCTCAAGACTTTTGTGAAGGACCTTTCTTTCAATAAATATTAAGAATAATTGCATTCTAACCTTCTCCTTGATTGGTGTTAATAGTCCAATGTCTTGGCTGCTGAATCTCATCACAATATTTTCTCTGTTATACTTTCTACGATTTTCTCCCCTTTGTTCTTATGGTTCTACTGAGTTAAAATTTATCTATGTATAAGAAATGTATAAAAACCTATATAAATATGTTGTGTGGAGGAGAGTGTATCAAGGTAAAGAGAAATGGCCACATTATACTTCTCCAATTCTAAAATTTAAAATAAAATACTATTGCCTTTCACCCTGTTTGCAAATTCATGGAAGTAAAAAGTAGATGAATACTGTACTACTTGGATGATTGTTGTACATATAAAATGACCAACTTTTAAAACAATGTCTATATCTCATTTAAGTACATATTTACCTTTGATGTAATGTTTGGGCATTCATTAAAAAATAAAATGAGGGATGTAAGGCAATGTAACAAAACATGTGTCCTCTTTTATGCAACATGAATAATTCATTAAACTTATTAATAAAGTTGATTACCTTCAGTGAGATATAAATGCAACTGAGTTGCTCAGATCCCAATTAGGTTCCCTAATGGCTGTATTGTTACAAAATGCTTGAGTGGGTAAATCTGTGTAAGCATGCATAATAAAATGGACTGGTAGAAGATACAGGAAAAACAAAAATGAACTATAGGAAGTCCTCAACCTACAAGCACAATTGAGCCCAAAATTTACGTTGCTAAGAGAGACATTACTTAAGTGAGTTTTGCCCCATTTTACAACATTTCTTGCCACATTTGTTAAGTGAATCACTGCAATTGTTAAGTTAGTAACACAGTTATTAAGTGAATTTGGCTTCCCCATTGTCAGGTTGCAAAAGGTGATCACATGGCGCCAGGACATTGCAATCGTCATAAATATGAGTCAGTTGATAAGTGCCTGCATTCTGATCATGTGTCCACAGGGATGCTGCAATGGTCATAAGTGTGAAAATGGTCATAAGTCACTTTTTTCAGTGCCTTTGTAACTTTGAACAGTCAGTAAATGAAATGTTGTAGACTCAAGGTAGTGAAGGACTGTCTATACTTCAGACAGTTAAACTATGAAATTTGTTAATAGAAGATATTATAATCAACATCAATGAAGATGGCTTTAGAAGGTTAGCAGATAGTATTCTGCTTCCATGTTAAAGGCAGCATATTTTTAAACCTTAAACCTGAAGCTGGCAGGGAACAATAGCTGACTTTCCCATAGATATCTGACATGACTTTTGTCAACATCTTTTGGTATTTTATGTGCATTATAACAACAATATTATGTGCTAGTAAATATATTTTATGTGCATTATAACAGCAATATTATGTGCTAGTATCATAATTTGTTATTTGCTAATTTACTTATGGTTCAGTATGTATAAATACAAATTCAGATATGTATAGATTTGTTGACACAGCTTTGCTCTGAAGGCTTAAAACCTTGGGAAGGAATAGTTGTGCTTTTACTTCTTTTGAGTGTAGTGTTTAAGGTTCTTCCACACAAGCAGGGTACTTCAAACTACATTCTATTTAGGAGGGTATTCTATAGTTATAGTTCTGCATTCAATTAGCTGGGATTAAATGCCTTAAACTGAAAATCTGGTTCCAAGCAATTAATGTTTATGTCTGTTCAGGAGCAAAGGTTTATGGCAGGATTAAAAGTCACAGCCTCCCTTTTTTTAGTATGATGTCTTGAACATTACACTAATAAGTATTTGCATTTACTGAGACTTATTTACATATAAGATAATTATTTCTTAGGAAGTACTAAAGGTTTTTTTTAGCTTAGCCAGATTCTGGGAAAAATGGAATTAAAAGAATCAAAAGAAGAAGACACAGTTAGAAAGAGTCATTAGCAAGAGTTCCTTAAAAAGTTACTTATTAAAAGGAAGCTGCAGAAAATTCCAATGAAGGGGTAGGAAACAGTATCAAAATCAGCAGTTGCACAAATCAAAGATCAGAAAACCAGAAAGCAGAGAATACAATGTATTAAGTATACATAGGTAATATGGAAATGGTATCACTTCCCTGTTTGCCTTATTTCATCATTTCTTCTTTAAACTCAGATAAGGAGCTAAATTCAGTTAAAGACAACAGTCTTAGCTTCAATGATACTTCAGCAAAGGACAATGCATTTCATACAGCAAAATATGTTAAAGGAGAACCATAGCCCATGCTTCACCAGAACTCATCACCCGTATGAGAATATGTTCAAATTTATTTTTTTACTGCCACAAATTGATGAAATGCATGTCCAATTTTGTCTGAATCCTTTAGTTGTCAACATTTAAAATGATACATGATCACATGATGCAATCCTGTTTCCATCCTCAGCAAAGCACACTACTATTACACACGCCTAATTTCTAACTATAGAGTCAGACGTGACTGGATACCATTATCATCAACTTCTAGCCATGTAGTTTCTTTCTACACTTGAATGGTTCTTAGCTTGGTAATTTCTTATGGATGGAGACATTACACTACTTTATACAAAGTGCCACTTAAAAAAATAGTTGTAGAATGGATTTCCATCTACTCTTCCTCCTAGCTGAAGATTTAGATACACTCTTGAATAAGTTCTACAGTAGCATATTTAGTATCCTACGACCATCACTAAGGATTGTATCTTATGATTTATGATGAATGTGTTTTATTATAACTATGATCATGATTTATCACTTGTTGCTTGTATGTACAATGAGTGCTTATGCAAGGGCGACAAATTCCTTGTGTGTCCAATAGCACATGGCCAATAAAGAATTCTATTCCATTCCATTTCCAAAGGCCGTTTATTGTTGTAGGATATATTAATAATCTTGAAATAAGTCAGAGTTTGTGTCTGCTATGTTTTACATTCAACAAAATGTAAATGGCAGGGTTGAGTTTGTTTCTCATATTTTCTTCTTTCACAGGACTAAGTAATATTTTCTGAACCATCTTCCTTCTCCTCCTCCCTTAATAGTTCATTCTTCCTTTCCCCGTTCCCAGAGCCAAGTTTTCATCCCTTTACCACCATTCTTTTGAATATAGAATTAGGCTATTAGAAAGGAAGGACAATTGTAAATATTGTGCTACTGGCTATGGACACAGGTTTAGCACTGCTCTGAAATTATACTAGACCTGAGTTGAAGAGCAGTGTAAAGAACAAACTGATAGGCTTGGGGAAAGTTGTTGCTGCTTGACTCCCCTGCTTCCTTGCTGATCAGTTAATGTTCAAGCTGAATCAACTCTCTGAGCAGGATATGAGGGAGAGTCTGGTCCAGGGGTGAAATCCAGCAGGTTCTGGAGAATCAGTAGCAGAAATTTTGAGCAGTTCGTAGAACTGGCATACACCACCTCTGGCTGGCCCGAGTGGGTTAGGAATGGGGATTTTGCAGTATACCGAAGTGCTGTGGGAATGGGGATTTTGCAGTATCCTTCTCCTGGAGTGGGGTGTGGTGGGGATTTTGCAGTATTCTTCCCCTGCCACGCCTACAAAGCCACGCCTACCAAGCCACACCACGAACACAAAGCCACACCCACAGAACTGGTAGTAAAATATTGGATTTCATCACTGGTCTGGTCTGAAAGAGCTGGACTCTTCCAGTGCTGAGAGCAGAAGGGTCCCAGACCAAAGGATGGGATTTGGTGCTGGGGAGAGAGGAGTATTGCAAATTGCCAATAGGTGTCAACTGGATCCTACCATGTGGGGAGGGGAGTCACCTGACTGTGTCATTGATTGAAGAGGACCAGATTATATCCATGGCAATATCTGGCTTTTTAATAGTGGTACACATAAGGACAACTTTAGATATGGACTGGGATATGAACATGCAGGAAGAAAAAGAAAAGTTTGTTCTATGGTTAGACACAAAGTGGGATGTCAAGCTGTCAGCCCAGGATTTATATCATATAGCTGTCCATCTGACTCTCCTGCTCCCCCTTACACACACATACAGACACACTCACTCACACAAATTTCAAAACACAACTACTAGTAGTAACTATCACCAAATAGAAGAATGGGGCCAGAAGAGACTTGAAAGAGACTTCTTGCCTCCAGAAGTTGTGAATGCTCCAACACTGGAAGTTTTTAAAGAAGATGTTGGATAACCATTTGTCTGAAGTGGTCTAGGATTTCCTGCCTGGGAAGGGGGTTGACCTGGGGAAGGGGGTTGACCTCCAAGGTCCCTTCCAACTCTATTATTCTATTCTATTCTAAATGGAAGACTTTATATTTGTATAAAGTCTGCTTGGTGCCAGGAATGTGAACTAGAACAGTGTTCACAGTTGCATACCTAGTGCTCTGGCTGAGCAAGCAAAAAAATTAAGCTTCTGAGAGGCATTCTATGGGCATTCTCCATATCTACGAGCTCGTGATATCCAAGACCCAACTTTTATAGGTCTAAATTAAAGCAAATTGTGATATGCACTGCTTTCAGGGGGGGTATCTAGTTTCAGAGACAAAAGAGGATGGATAATGGAAAAAAAGCTTGGTTTTTTTAACTTTCAGCAACAAAATTGCTGAGTTAAAATTTCAGTAATACAAAAGTCTTGACTGGTGTGCTGTCTCTATTCACTGGTGCAAATGTAATACTTTTTTTGTATCTCCTTCTTAAACCTTCAGTTTGATCTCTCCATTATCAGTAGACCCTTGAGTTTGCTCCAGTGATGGGTTGCTCCTGGCTCGGACCAGTTCGCGTGATCTGCTGGCGATGACCGGATGACGTCAACAAACCGGTTCTAACCGTCCGGGAGTTGGGCCTTCTGGCCCAGCCCACTGTGATTTTTACTTTTTTTTTCCTGTTTTCAGCAGCTGAATCAGTGTGACAGATCTGATTGCCATGCCTCACCTCTTCTAAATTATTTTGGGCATGCGCAGAGTGCACACCTGCCATGCATGCTGCCATGGGTGGTGCTCATCTCCATTTCAAAGCCGAAGAGCCAGCTCTGTCTGAAGTCATCTCTGCAGTCATGTGGCCGGCATGACTAAATGCCAAAGGAGCACAGAACTCTCTTCCCTTCCCACCAAAGGTGGTCTGTATTTTTTCTACTTGCATTTTTTATGTGCTTTTGAACTGCTAGGTTGGCAGAAGCTAGGACGAGTAACAGGAGCTCACCCCGTTATGCGACACTTGGGATTCAAACTGCTGAACTGCCGACCTTTCGATCAACAAGCTCAGCTGATCCACTGAGCCACTGATCCACCAGTCCCTTTTAGCTCTCTGGAGAATGTTCTAATGGTTAGAAAGATGGAACAAGATAGAGGAGGGAAACCAGCGGCAAGATGGATGGCAATGTGTGGTCTGAAGAACAGTTAGAGGCAGATCATCATGAAGAAAAATCCACCTACCTAACACTAAACATTGATACAAATGTGATACTCAGTCACTCAATCAGTCAGCTTTTGAAAGTCTCATATCATCTGACATAGCATCAATCATTTTTATGGATATGAATCAAGTATTATGTGAATCCTGTCTGGTAATGCTTGCTGGTGAACGTGGTATTTTGTTTATATTGGTCACTATAATTGAAAACAAATGATGTTAATTATTTATTAAAAGCACCAGAATATGCAATGTGCCATCAACCATGGCTTACAATCAATGGCTTGGCTATCACCTGTGGAACAATGAGTGGAGAAGGGAAGATTGTTACCCAACCATAATCAGAAATCTATTCTACAGTACAATAGATGGTTTGTCCCAGCCTTTTGGAGACCTTCCCTTTTTACCCCACCTCTAAAATAATGTCTTGATTCAGGGAAATCTGGATGGAGGACCCACTGCTAATCAACACATTATGCAGATCTTGGAAGTTTAGAAATATAATTGTTTTCCAATTACTTATTTATCTAAGGAAAATGGCACCTTTCATTATTAAAAGATGTCCTATTCTACCGAATTTCAAATAATGTTTTGGGGATTTTATAATACGTATTGCTTCAGGCAGCTTGCTTCCTAAAACTCCTATGAAATTATCAATGCTCTTTGACTATTCACCTTTTTGTTTGGGAATTACAATCTAATTACAATTGCCATTTCCTCTGGTTATGTGAGTGATGGTCATATTTGCAGCAGGAGCTCCCAGGTAGCCCTAGATGTCCAACTCTCAGGTAGGTGTAGGACAACTCGCCATAGCCAACTTGGCCCAGTCAACTCCCCCAGGGACAACTTGCTGCAACCAACTCACCACACAACAACTTGCCATGGAAAAATTCAACACGGGATAGCTCAAGAGAGGGACAAGTGAATTGCAGCAAGCTTTGTCTTGCTTTAGGTTGAAATTTCTCAAGTTAGAAGTCCTCAAGGCTGGGATGAGCTACAATTCAACTTGTCCCTTCCTTGAGTTACCCTGCATTGAATTGTCCTGTAGCAAGTTGTCCCCTACAGAGTTGGCCATGATGAGCTGCCCCGTTCCACTCCTAGATAGTGAGAAGAAAGTATACATTATATTGTATGTTGCAGTTTTATAGTATGCTTCAGAAAAACCTGTGGAGGCTGCTCTCCTTTGAGCAGGCTGCTATTATCATCATGACCTTCATTATTATTTCTGAATGTGTACTTAGAAATCTGCTGTTCAATGAAACTGTGATTGATTTGCTACTAGAGTGTGGTAAATATGGATTCATTTCTTCTTCTCTATTGCTGTTTAGGGACATGGTGGCTCAGTGGATAAGGCAGCTGAGTATGTCAATCAGAAGTTTTGGCAGTTCAGTGGTTCGAATCTCTAGTGCTGTGTAATGGGGTGAGCTCCTGGCTACTTGTCCCAGCTTCTGCCAACCTAGCAGTTTCAAAGCACGTAAAAAATGCAAGTAGAAAAAATAGGGACAACCTTTGGTGGGACGTTAACAGTGTTCTGTGCGTCTTTGGCATTTAGTCATGCTGGCCACATGACCACAGAGATGTCTTTGGACAGTGCTGGCTCTTCAGCTTTGAAACGCAGATGAGCATCGCCCCCTAGAGTCGGAAACGATTAGCATATATGTGTGAGGGAAACCTTTATCTTTTTTATTGCTGTTTAAATTCAGAGGGGTTCAGGATAGTACTAAGAGGAGGCATGTAAAACATGACTGAAAAACAAGACAAAACAGGATTTTTACCTCTATTGTCTCCATTTGTTTTCTTCCCCTGTTGGTGGTCTTTAA
The DNA here is from genome assembly GCA_032468135.1 of Calamaria suluensis. Classification (NCBI taxonomy): domain Eukaryota; kingdom Metazoa; phylum Chordata; class Lepidosauria; order Squamata; family Calamariidae; genus Calamaria; species Calamaria suluensis. Next base: position 137,997 of record JANHFP010001573.1, read on the forward strand.
TGTTTGCTATATTACTTATTACCTAAATTGCTACAACAATATTTTTGGTTGCATCTAAAAATATAGATTTTCATGGTTTTTAGAAATATTTGCTAATACCTTATGTCTTACCAGTCCTCTTTATTCTAAAGGAGCATTATATCAATTTATGATCATGCCACTAAAATCGATGCTTTGAGGATGTCCATTTCTTTTAATATTCATCAGCAGACATGCTGAATTAATCTCTTGTATCATACACAAGTTGGCAGAATCTAAAAGACCATAAAATTTATGGAAACAGAATAAATGCTACATGCTCATCAAATACCTCTATCTTTTGAATGCCCACGCAAGCTTCCTTCTCCCCTAACATTCAAGAATTGTTCCATTAGGCCTACAGAAATATAGCAAGCTCAGTGAAATTAGTGGAGCTCTGTGGAGAATGGACGAAATAAGAGTACAATCTCAAATCCTGTGGGGTCCAATTTAAACAGACAAAGAGAAGCATAGAAGGGGAACGTAAGAAGGCCAAATAAAAAGCAAACAAAATGAGGAAAAGGAGAAGCAAGGAGATCTAGGATCTTGGACTAGGCATTGGAATTTTCCATTGCAAATTATCATCACAAACCGGCTGTCTGGGAACTTCTCCAACTTGGTGTTCCCCGTTTGATAACATGGTGTTTCTAAGCAACATTTTGCATAGCCCATGCATACAAATGGTCGGTCGCCATTCGGTGATATGAAATATTTTTTGAGAGATGCAGATGAATTTCACAGTTGTGGTTTTTCTAACATAAACACAGCAGTTTTTTTAAAAAAAAAAAAAGATAGTAAAGAAAAGATAACAATCCTTAGTATATTGTATAAAACAACCCTGCCACAATGCAGAAGAGATAAGGGCATTTTCCCCAGTAATGTATTAATGGATTTCTATTCTTCCTGAAAAACCCAAACAGATGGGCATTCAAAGAACATGTGTCAGGACTGTGAGATGTATCTCTACCTGGGCTTTACAAGGAAATCATCAGCTCTACACAATCTCACTGATTTTGCTCAGTTACCATTTAAAGTCTGGAGAGATCTTTACCATAAGCTCTTTTTATGCTGTATCCCATCAATAAAGTGGATAAAATATCAGCAAAGACCAGACCAGAAACCAAGACTATCTTCATTTCATTAATAAGTACCCTCATGTCCAAGAAGTGGTTGGTTATTACACTAAGGGTTGTTGTTGTTTTTCAACCTACAGGATCAGATGACATCTATGCTTACAATAAGATGTGTGATAATTATAAGCAGTCCTCCCTTCATGTGATCACAATGTTAGTGGTCAACAGCAGTAACGTATTTTGGAAAACCTGTTTCCTTTTCTAGCAACTGAAATGAATCCTTAATATTTATCACAGAGCAGGCTCTTAGAAACAGCCCTGAGATGCATCTGTAGAGTCTTGTCTGCAAAATGTTAAGACACCCATAATTGATGAGTCTTGACACCAGAGGTGCAACAGGCAAGATTCCTGATACTGATGATAGAAATGAAACAGTCTTGTTCTAAAGTCGGAAGGATATTTCAGGGAGATGTCTTCCTGCAGGCCAAGGCAATAGCTTACATCTTGGCAAAAGGTTCAGGAAACTGACAGGATCACTCCTATCTCCTGGGCCAAGTTTGCATTAGATAACTTAGACAAAATCTCCAGCTATTTGACAAGAATAGCCACATTTTAACTTTTGGAACAAAATCCTCCTTTTCCATCTGAGAATCCTACGGATTCAGTTCTAGTTCTCAGCCAGTGTACCTCAAGTTGTGGTACATCTTGGAACTACCATCTAAGGTATCTCATCTGGAGCAGAGGGGGATTTCAGTGGGTTCTGACCAGTTCTGGAGAACCAATAGTAAAAATTCTGACTGGCCCATCTATTCTCTGCCTCCTGAGTCCCAGCTGATCAGAGGAAATGGGGATTTTGCAGTAACCTTCCCCTGGATTGGGGAGGGAATGGAGATTTTTCAGGATCCTTCCTCTGCCATGCCCACCAAGCCATGCCATGCCCACCAAACCACACCCACAGATCCAGTAGTAAAAAAAATTGAAACCCACCCCTGATCTGGAGGTTAATAACATAGTGATGAAATCTAACAAAAATAACTATTTGTGAAAATAATTTTAATTGAAATTGTCCCCTTTCACTTAGAGGAAGATTGTTGCTCCTTGGCTTAAGATTTTGGAAGTTGTTGTCAATGTGAACCTCAGGGGCAAATTGTGCCAACTCTCCTGCAGCATTATATTTGGAATATGTTTTTCTAGTTCCTGTATCTCCAAGGTCAAACATGCCCGAAAAGTGTATTTACAAAAATCAAGCAAATGGAATTTCATGTTGTAATACTGTAACTATTTAAAGAGTAACATTTAATTACCTGCTAAGTGATGTTCTGCTTCTCTTTATATTCTAGGGGATGTTAAAGCTGGCCAAGAAAAACCAGGAGGCTGCAAGTTCTAGTTCCACCTTAGGAACTAGATAAGAAAAACAACTGGGTGACTGGGTCAATCTCTCTTGGTCTCTCTCAGTCTCTCTCTGTCCTTGTCCCTGTCTCTCTCTATCTCTCTCTCTCTCTCCCTCCCTCTCTCTCTGTCTCTCTCTCCCTCTCCCTCCCTCCCTCCCTCCCTCTCTCTATCTCTGTCTCTCTCTCTCCCTCCTTCCCTCTCTCTGTCTCTCTCTCTCTCTCTGTCTCTCCCTCCCACCCACCCTCT
>JANHFP010001573.1:187446-198803 GCA_032468135.1 Calamaria suluensis
GCTACCAAAAGTCTCGCTGCTGTAATCAAGTTCAACAACAGTCTCATATCATTTTTATTATAGTCCATAGTTATACCGAAAAGAAAAAACTGGGTTTTACCCACCTTGGAAGAATGGAAGGTTGAGTCAACCTTGAACCTGGTGAGGTTTGAACTGCCAAGTTGCAGTCAGCCAGCAGTCAGCAAAAGTAGCCTGCAGTACTGCATTCTAACCACTGGACCACCACAGTTCAAAATAGATAAGCAAGAGGAGAGGAACTCTCTGCTTTCTTTTTTCTGAAAATAATTAATTGGTATTTCTTGGGGCAGGGAAAAAGGTATAGGGATAGGGAAAGGTTTTTTAAAAAAAATATTAAATTTTTATTTTTAACAGAATTTTAACAAAAGGATGGAGTACAAGCAAAATTAAAAGAATGTTTTAAAAAAGACAAACAAAAAAAACAAAACATACCTTGAAATATATAAATATATAACATAAATATCAGTTGGATCTACCTACAAACAACATAGTTATTATGGTTGTTCAAAATCTATTCAGTTTTATTTTTTAATCATTTCTTTAGCCTATAGAAAACTCTTATCATATATATTTCTGTATATAATAATACCCATGTCAACATATTTTATGTCAATTAAGTTAATATAATATGTATATTTATTTATTTGGTTTATTTGCTTTTCCCAATCCATTGGTACAATTTGTCCCAAATTTCGTAATATTCAGATTCTTGTTTATCTTTCAGTTCAAGTGTCAGTTTATTCATCTCTGCGCATTCTATAACTTTTAATTTTATTAGCCATTCAGGGGGACACTCCTTGGGATTCCAACATTGCGCAACAGCCAACCTAGTTGCTGTACAGATTTGGATTATTGGGTATTTCAATTCTTTTTCTAATTTGTTCTCTAAGATCCCTAGTAGAAAAAGCTCGGGTTTCTTTTTCACTTTCCTTCGTCCTCTTTTTCGTTTGCTTGATAAGATGAACATTTGCTCACTGGGTCAATCATGGTCCATTATGTTACATTGGGGACTGGGAGAAGAAAAAAAGGTAAGTGGAGGGGGAGAAAGTACCCTAAAAGACAGAAGATGAAGCTAGTGTTGAATGAATTCATAGCGGGCAGGTGGTTGGGTGGGTGGCATGGCAGATAAACATTGTAATGGAGCCAAGGTAATTATAATTATAATCTGGCCAGCAACGCTTTCAGCTGAGGGGTGTATAAACCTCCCTAAGTTAATTCTGAGATAGTCCGGTCCCCACCTGCTCCTTGCCTCCACCTTTTTGTAAAGCAACAACATTACCCGCAATCAAACCAATACATCTGCTCTTGATACAATATAAACTGGGTCATTTTATAAAAGGTTGCAAACCCCGGAGATTAAAAACAAGATCAAAGCAATTTATAGCAATCTGAATTTCTCTCCAAAACCACCATACATTTCTGGACTGCATTCATATATTTTTTTCAGCACTGTGCTATTCACAGAGGTCTAACGTGCCCAAGCTAACAGAAGTCAATGGCAGATGTGTCGGCAACATTCCTTTCTGCAATTTTACTAAATGGATGTAGCCCATAAAAACAGTGTTAATTAATGAACATTTTGAAGGCACTTATATTTTTTGGGATGCGGATGCCAAAAACAAAAGTTTGTGTGTGTGTGGGGGGGGGATATTAATCCTACTTTCCTGAAGAAAATGAAAGCAAAGGCTGGTCCACCTGATATATAGCGAAATTCAATTCACCCCTGGACCATCTGGGAGAATACATAGTTCAATCTCTCTGTAGCCAACTGACTGGCTGTGCAACAGCAAGCAATATTTAGCCGTTCTTAAAGTTGTTTTCTCCAGTTAATCCTGAGCTTGGTGGACAGCACTGATGGAGTCTTTACCTTCTTGCTGCATCTGAAGGAATCTGTTCAGATGGGACAATGGGAGCCTGGTCAGTTAAACATTGTCCACCCTCTCAAAAGAACCTTATGATTCTTGATGAACGTGTCTTTTCTTTTATGTACACTGAGTGCATATGCATCAAGACAAATTCCTTGTACGTCCAATCACACTTGGCCAATAAAAAATTCTATTCTATTCTATTCATTCGATTCGATTCTTCTTCCAAAATGATATGCACCCATTAAGCAGAAGGGCACAGATATGCATTAGCATCATATGATCGGTCTAGAAGAGAGGGAATGCTCCATATCCCATTGGTTGGGGAGTTTTGATTGGCAGGATTGAGGAGGAAGGTCTTCTCAGCTGCTGCTCCCGCCCTATGGAGCATCTCACCCCCAGAGCCAAGATGAGTCCTCACTCATCTGGTTTTCCAGAAGAATTTTAAGACCTGGCTTCATCAATTAGCACAGACCTCAAAGGATGCTCCCTGGAAATGAGGATTCACCCCTGGAAATGGCTGGGAGTGGCCTGATGACACTCCCTTTGGCTTGTCAACTTCCTCAACTTTAAATTTTAGCCCAGCTTATTTTTACTTGCAAGTGTTCACTGTTTTTGTAAAAAAATGTTTGTTTTTAAGCTATGCTTTTATTAAGGTATTTATCTGATTTTATTATGCAGTTGTAAACTGCCCAGAGCTGAGACAGGGAGTATATAAACTTAATATATAAATACATACCGGTGCATACATTTGCATTGAGTTGTAGAAATAATTATAAAAATGAAATGGAAATATACTACCTCTCATGGTGGGGAGGACTGGGCCCAACGGAATTGTGTATGCCCTTGGTCTGCTGGAGAAATGCCAAAAGTGTTTCAAAAGATCTGTTTCAAAATCCCATGCCTCCTTTTTATGGGTTTTAAGCCCTACACTGGCTATAAAGCCTGAACAGCCTTGCTAAATAAATACTTTTAAATGAAGGACTGTCCTCTAATTACTTATTCAAAGTAAGATATTCTTTAATTGGGGGGGAGCCTCTAGTTGACTTACTTGTTTTATAGATGCTCCTGTATTGGAGACAAGAGAAAGTTGTGGAAAAGAACATACTCGAAATGTGTTTTGACTGCTTTGATTAAAAAAAGAAAAACGCAATTACTTTTGTTTCAACTTGGAAACCACTTCTGGACTTTGTGCTTGAGTTGGGGAGGGGGAATTAAAATTTTGATTTTGGGTTTTACCAGTTATATAGGTTTGTTGTAATAGAAATAACTAGTTTATGCTATATTATAAAAGTAAAAAGTTGATGTTTGATCTCAGAAGTGAATCCCTTGTCTTTCTTTTTCCCTTTTCTCTACACATTCCCCTCCCCTTCTTTTTTCCCTATTTTTTCTACTATTTTCTTTTGGCTTTTTAAAAAATTTATATTAGAAACTAATAAAAAATGTATGGGTTTTTTTTAAAAAAAGAAAAGAGCATTTCCCAGACTTGTAGACTTCCCACAAAGTACCTTAAAATTAAGTGTCTTCTCTTTATTTGTCATGGTGGATTCCTTGGGGGAGGGAAACCAATTCAGGTCACCAATGATTACTTTTGTGGCATTTGGTGAAAGTGATACAGGCTATTGAACCTTGGCAAAATAAATCTATCTATGCATTCATGCTACAGTTTAACTATAGGCCATTTTTCATATCACCTTGTTATTAAACCATCATATAGCAAATGCCTTGGGACAACAAGAGGCAATTTATCATAAAGGAAAGAATCTCTTGCTTGTAATCATGTTGGGGGTATCAGGTGGCAATGTGCAATAATTTGCTACCCTTTCACCTTTTCTGTCAAAAACACCAGGGAAATCTGTTTAGGATTTTTCTATATTCCCTTGACAGAGTTTGCACAGAATTATCTCTAAATGCCTACCATTAATATCTTTGCATGTTCTTATGCAGAATCACTAAAATAGTTGGCTGTCAGACTTATATTCAGAGAACTCCAGGATTTATCTTCAAATAGTAATTGTCGTACTAGGAGGAACTTGGAGCAGCTTTAGAAAATGTTTGATATGTTCAAGGAGGTTAAGCATAATTAATTGTACTTGTGATTACAGGAAAAAGGAGAGAGAACATAAACAAGCAAACAAGCAAGTCAGTCAGTCAGTAAGTATGTAGTTTATTGAATAAGCTTCTGGAGCATTTAAATTATACTATTGCAGTGGTGGGTTTCAAAAAAATTTACTACCGGTTCTGTGGGTGTGGCTTGGTGGGCATGGTAGGGGAAGGATACTGCAAAATCTCCATTCCCTCTGCAATTCAAGGGAAGGATATTGCAAACTCCCCATTTTCCCCCAATCAGCTGAGACTTGGGAGCAGATAATAGATGGGGACGGGGCCAGTCAGAATTTTTAATACCAGTTCTCCGAACTACTCAAAATTTCTGCTACTGGTTCTCCAGAACTGGTCAGAACCTGTTGAAACCCACCTCTGTACTATAGGTAATAGAAATATGTACACATAAGTTATGACACTATTAAAATCTAAAATTAATAAATTAAAAATGGTTAAATTTAAAGTGTCAACAATAATCAGGCTAAAATTAAGTATTGTATTCTTTATAGCATAATACTGTAAAACTATTAGACAGAATCTACTATGCTTTTATCCCCTTAGGCCTATTATCTTACCTGCAAATATTTCAACTCGCTGTGAAAGTATATCAATCAGACAGGAGGGAAAGAGCCTTCTCCTGCATTTTCCCTAATATGTGAACAATAGTTTCCTCATTGGTAGTATTTGATCCCATTCTCTCTCTAGCATTTAGAGTTAGCAAGATTTTTATTTTATTTATTAAATGTAAAAAAAAAATCTTCTAACAATCCTGTAATCCCTTGCATTGGAGTGGAGTCAAGGCAACTGAATGGAGTGGAGGGTTTATTGACTGGCTACCCTTCCTGATGCCTACATGGAGTTCACAGCAGATATTTTCTCTTTGCACCCAGAGAAAGAAAAAAAAAATCTGCCACTACCTAGGATAAAATTCACACCCTCCTCATTATAAGGTGAGATCTCCACCTCTAGCCATCATGCTGCTTTTTATTCATTAGATATATATCCCCCTTTTATTTGCACTGTACAACTCAGGATGAACAACTCGTGATGTAAGATTCTCTCTTCATCTTCTCTCCACAACCACCACCTTGTGAGGTGGGCTGGGCTGACAAGTAGTAACAGTTCAACCAGATTTCATGCCTAAGGAAAGACTAGAACTCAGAGTCTCCCAGTTTTTAATTCATGATATATGTTTATGTTGGAAGTTACTTCTTTTGAACCATAAACTACTTGAAAAGAATAATATAAATCGAATAAGTAAATAAGGGAGTGTGTATTTATTTGAAATATGATTGGTCTATTCTTGGTTTCTTATCCAGGAGAAACTTCAAGAACAACAAAAAATGCAGCTGGATTTATAATGACACATATGAAGAAAGAGACTGTTAATGCCAAATTCTGGACACCATCCAGCCAACAGTTAAAGCACTTTTCAACTCTATAAAATGTGGGATTGATTGTGTTTGATTAAAAGTTTTCTGGCTTGAAATTCAGTGGCAGCTGGCCCAGCTCTACCAACCTGACTTTGCCTCTAGAGAGAAAATCACTAATAATAATATATTTGCTATTCATGTGGACTGCTTGAAATAGTCTCAGATGTAAAGGACTACTTACACTTTCCATGGCATCGAGTCTTTCTCAGAGCGAATGAAAATGTTTTACAGAAACCACCACGTACCATTGTAAAGGTTTGCAATGGAAAGATGTCTCTACATTTTTCTTCCATAGCTACAGATTTGCAATATCAGAGGAACTGGAATGGTCAGGGAAGTCATCTATTTTGCATACTCATACTCAAATAATCATTTTTATAACAAAAATACTATTTTCATTTTAAAAAACGCAATCAAAATAGCCACTCAGCTTTATTTTACTGAGTAGAACTCATCAAATACATTAATCTCATTTGAAGATCATTTTAAACACATGGCGTAAAGACAGGATAGTTTAGATTAAATCTAAAACTAAATGAAGAGATAGCACTTTCGCTCTTTGCATGCTACTGAAATTGATATGAAAATTGGTGTAATAGGATTAGCTGTTCACCTCCACACAAGCAGGAAACACTGGTGCATTGTTTTGTACAACAATAAAGCCAGCTGTATCTGTTTTTAACCCAAAGGAAGATGGAAAGATGCATACTGTATATAGAGGGTTCATTTGGAGCTGTAATGGAAAGGTAGGTGGTATAGTTTTAAGAGGCTCTTTTAATTTCAAGGCTATAGCATTAACTTTGTCTGGGGATCTTTACTAGAGCTACCAACTCAATGATCAACACAATGAAAATACAACACAGAGAAAGCTTTGTATTTCAATTGGAGATGAAAAAGCAGTTGACTGAAAAGCAAATGAATATACTATGCATTCCGTGAAGAAAAAAGCTACCCTTTCTAAATCAGCCTCATTCATCTCAAAAGGTTATTATGGGACTTCCCAAAATGTAATATGCTTTTAGAAAAACAGCCCTTGAGTCACTTCTTCTTTTATGTATCTTTTCACAAACTATAAATGTATAAAGTTCTCTCGTCAGAGTAACCAAATTTAATTTGCACTTTTCGTTTGAGTTCCTGTGGAAAATACAGAACATATTTAACAAGTCAAAACTTTTTTTAAAGAATGTTTCTCTTTTAATAATTAAAAAGGCTCATTGGTTGCTTAATGTCAAGACAAATAATTCAACACTGATTTTTAATCAGAGAGAAGTGGTATTCGGAGTGTTAACTTTTCTATAATATTAGCAGTCAATATAATGATCTTTGTCACCACCACCTTGAAATTAAATATAAATATCTGTTCATAATAATATTTGCCACCACCACCTTGAAATTAAATATAAATATCTGTTCTTAGACCCAGGTAGGCTAATACCTAAGACTTTCCGTTATCTTGAATCCTTTTTTTTTTTTTTAAAAAAAAAGCCCTTTTGTTCTACTGTAGTTATGAAACTATTAAACATGGTAATGGTCAAATTTATTTTCCAGTTGGGGTATTAAAATATTCTATATGAATTGCACAGTAGTAAAAAAAAAATACTAGCATAAAATAAATTATTAAATCTACCATACATATTTCTTACTCAAGGAAGATTTTTAAAATCTATACATTGTGGCAATTACATTTAAAAAGAGAATTCACATTGGAGGAAACTGCATATCAATAATCTGCATTAGGAAAATGTGCATATTAGAAAACAAAAAGAGGACAATTTCCATTTAATAAAAGAGGGATATGAGCAATTGACGTTAACTGTTCAGTATATTTAACTAAGATACTGTATAACAGTGGTTGCAATATGTAATGAGGTACTATGAAAGTAAATAGTTATGAAAATTTCTACAATTTTCAAACACTCAGAAAAAAACAGCAAAATCAATTAGTTCCATAATAATAGGGATTTTTTTAAAAAAGGCAAGACTTTTAGCAATCTGTAGATCCTTAAATCTCAACCGCTGGAAGTTTGTAATAGTTTGTCACAGCCGCAGGAAGCAAAACAAAACCTTTAATTCAACACAGGGATTCCGATCCATGTTTTAAAAAACAGATCAATATGGCATTGTGTACATGCAAAACCAACCTTGTGAGAGTATCTAGAGGACTGCACCAGAAGCTAACTCAGTCCAGTTAACTCTAGAGTCTTTACACATATACTTCCTATCTAAAATGTCTATGGTAAAGGTTTGAATCCTTTTTTTAAAGCAAAAATGTCCTAGATAGATTGGAGTAATGAGCTAAAAATGAATATGAAGGAGTTTAATGGAGACATGTCAAGTTCTGCACTTTTCATCAGGAAAAATCTAACACCCAAATATTAAATGGCATTAGCGGTAATACACGGAAAAAGAAACAAAATGTCCTTGTTAGAATGACCACAAGTTAAATATACTATGATATAGCTGTTTAAGGAAGTGAATGCTATTTTGGGGTTCAATAACAGGACCATGAGTTCAGACCACAAGAAGTGATCATTTCCCTCTACTCTGCTAAGGACTGCATAGCACAACTTAAACTGTTGAGGTCAGAAAGGACAGTGACATATTGGAGCAAATTCAGAGGAAAGCTACCAAGTTGATCAAGTATCTGGAAACTAAGCCTTATGATGAATGGTTAAAGGCCCAGGGAATGTTTAGTCCACTTCTATCCCTTCCAACAATGATGAGAAATAGGATAGCAGTCTTCAAATATATGAAGGACTGGCACAGAGAAGGAATAGATGTCTTCTCTGCTGTCTAAGAGGCCAGAATTAATGAGTTAAAACTATAAGGAAATAAGCTCACGCTAGACATCAGGAGGAACTTCCTAATTGTAGATGCTGTCAAACAGTGGGATAATCTGCCACATGACATGATAAGCTCTCCTGTAGAGAGGACCTCAAAAAAGGCTAGATGGACATCTGTTAGACATAACCCATTGGATTCCCGTCCTGAGCAGGAGGTTGTATTATGATTATAATCATTTCAATTTAGGTGCATCCAAACCAATTATCTCTAGGATGCCTTCCATTGATACTATGACAATCAGAAAAGACAGTGGGCATGTTCAAATGATGTCTCAGCTGTCAACACTTAGATTATAGGTTGAGCAGGCATGAGGTTTACCTCTCATATTCTCTATTATGGTAAAATATATTTGACACAAACCTGTATTCCCCTTTTTTGACATTTTTATTTTCAGGGCAGTACCTGGGTGACCGCCCAGTGGGTTCATTCCAAAATTGAGAGCTCTACACATCATTCACAAAGAAAAACACTAGATATATTCAACACTAGATATATTCAACCTAAGGGATCAACATCTGCTAGCAAATTACTTTTCTAAATCAGTATTAAACATCATATTAATAAAGTGACCAGATTTCCCCACACCTTTGGCGAGACATCATCGACCCAGGGGCGGGCGGGCACTGGTTGCTGAGCCCAAAAAACAACAACAACAACAACCGGAAACCGTCAGTGGGGGGAGGGTGGCACCGCCCCCCGTGCCCCCCGGCGACCGAAAACCCTACCTTCCTGCTTCTTGCTTCTTGCTTCCTGCTGCTGGGAAGGAAAGCAGGTGGGTGTGGCTTCCTCCTAGGCTTCCCTGACCCAAAACAAAAGCAGGACTTTTAAAAAAGGAGCCGGGACATGAGACTTTTTGCAAAAAAGTGTGTCTGTCCCACGAAAAGCGGGACGAATGGTCACCTTACATATGAAGGATGGCCTTTACTAAAACTTCCAGGAGCTGATGTCCACACATTTGGAAGGTGCCCATGTTGGGAGAGGCTGGTCTGTATTCCAAAGATTTTCACAGAGAATATAATAGATCCATGATGGAGAACCTATGGCACAGGTTCCACAGGTGGCACATGGAGCCATATTGCTGGGCAGGTGAGTTTTGCCATAGTTCAGCTCTGATGCATATGCAGGCACTGGCCATCTAATTTTCAGACCTTCCAGGCCCACCAGAAGTCGGGAAAGAGGCTGTTTCAAGCCTCTGGAGGGCCTGGGGGTGTGGGGAAGGCCTGTTTTTCACTCTCCCCAGGCTCCATCGCCTTTCCAGGGAGGGTGGGGTGAATTGAATTATGGGTGTGGACATGTGGACACACAAACCCCCCAGGCAACCCCACTTTTGGCACGTGATGGCAAAAAGGTTAGCCATCACTGTAATAGATGGATGTTATTACTGATCTGGTTCCCCTGACTTTTAAGACAGCTACTAAGATAATATCCACAAGGTTTAGTAAGGCTAGAAAAATTCCACAGAGGGTGGCAGAGCAGGAAGTCATGCCCACTATAGTTGTCTTAGAAAGGACAACAGACATCCCTGTCAGTCTGAATGTGGGGTTTGGTTTTTTTAACAAATTGAGAAAAGCTGAAACTTTCAAGAAGTTGAGAAATTTCTCAGCAGGGTTAAAGACAACCCACCACAAGCCTTAAGATACCCATCATATACAATCTCCTTTCTCATCTGCATAAATATAAACAGAAGGCAGCTAATAATAAACTACTTTCGTCCTGCACTCGCCACAAAAATTGTATAGCAGTGCCCATATTATGAGATTTATGAAAAAAAAAACACCCTGCCTTTGTTGTTCAGCTTTGATCTGTGGGCAGAAAGTGGTTTCATCAAATGTGTAAATGTTGTTGGAGAACGTTGTGAAACCCCTGTAGCCCTGAACTGCTAGCAGGGTATCTGCAGCTGAACGATAAGACTGTATCAGCTATAAATATAACAGAAAATTTCACCCATATATATATATATATATATTATACAGATGGATATGAAACACTAACAAAGAATCTTGCTGTACCAAATATAGAGTCCCCTCAATAACAACACTCCCTAGGTTTCCTATTCTGACGTTAATATTCCGGCTATATGAGACTTTGGAAGGATTTTGTTGTTGCTGTTGTTGCTGAAATCTTCACCAGGTCTTTCTCCATGATTTTATTAAGTGGCTGTACAGCTCATCCAAGAAGACCAAGATAGTTTGGAAACACCAGATGAGAAAGATTTCTTCTCAGGCCATAATAGGGCCAGTTGTCATGATCATTCATCAAGGACAGGGAAGGATCAGCTCTGTGAGACAAGATAGCTGTGTGAAGCCTGCAGCCACATGTTGGACTTGGATTTTTGAAGGACTAAAGGTGCCCTTGAGGTAAGCTGGTGAGCTTACCCATGCAATTTTCTTAGATACAACATGGCAATAGTGGTAGCATTTAGGCTTTTATACAACTCTATAGTATTTTATAGCACTCTTGGGCAGTTTATGATAGAATCATTATTTGCATATTACCCCCAACAATCTGCGTCCTCGTTTTGCCAACCTCTTAAGGATGGAAGGCTGAGTCAACTTTGAGCCCTTGATCAAACTCCAGACTGTGGGCGGAGTTTGCCTGCATTCTAACCACTGTGCCACCAGGATTCCCTTATAGAAGTTGGTTGTATTGCCTTTCCTGAGGTTGTCTTTTTAAACATTTCCCTATAGTCCTGGGATTTTATGTCAGTTTACTAACCAAGTTCACCTCTGCTCAGCTTTTCCCAGATTAGTTAAAGTGGATTAAGTGCTGCTTAGCAGAGCATATATTGCCCAGATGCTAAATGGGGATTATGTATAACAGGGGTGTCAAACTCGTGGCCGACGAGCCGAATGCATCACGTGCTGGCCACCCCCAACCCCATTTTAGTGAAGGGAGAAAAGTTGCAATAAGTCACATGACAACAATGTGACATCACAAGTTTGACACCCCTGATCTATAACTTGGGGGGGGGGAACCCTGCTGGGGGAAGGGGAGAAGGGATGCAAAAGAGAGGGATAATTTATTTATTTTATTTTATTATTAAATTTATATACCGCCCCTCTCCTCGCGGACTCGGGGCGGTGCACAGCCATAA
>JANHFP010001574.1:0-12082 GCA_032468135.1 Calamaria suluensis
TCTGTAAACCGCCCCGAGTCTGAGGAGATGGGGCGGTATATAAATCAAAACAATAAAATAAATAAATAAATAAATAAATAAATATTTCATTGTATTCAGTATCTGATAGTTATTTGCTGTGATCCCTGTGAATATATTTATAATTATTGGTATTTGTTTTGCCCTTAACAAATGCAGACCTGAAGACTCTCATTCAATGCCTTGATGGCTGTAATAGCCTAAGAGAACTATCTCTACTTGGAAATCCTCTTCTTCAAGAAGACAGGTGGAGGTAAATAGATAAGAGAAACTGGGTATGAGATATATGTGTATAAACATGTGGATAGCTTTGTTATATAACAATTATATTATTGATACATTAATAGAACAATATTAGTTTTAGTTAATTTATATTAGTATTCCAATAATGGATTACATTATAGGATAAACATTGAGAAAGTATTTTCATCTTCCTCAATATTTTAAATTGTTGTATGTGTTATAGGAGTAGGTTAATCGGGGTTTTCAAACTTTTTCAAGTACTGGAGCCTGTTTGTTAAAAGATAACAACTCTTGGAATCTTGATCCCCAAAATGGGAGCCATTATTTTTTTTCACAGGAGAACAAGCCCTGCCTTTACTGTGTTTCATCTTTAGTCATTCATAAAATCCCATCAAATTCTCATGGAATTTTAAGATTCCACAAAACAGTTTAAATAAATGGGACATTGTGAGAAGATAAGAGTAAAAGCATGATGGTTTGATGTAGCCTTTTTCTGGAGAGGTTTAGGGTAAACATTAATTTAACATGAATTTAACATAATTTAACATGAATTTAAAAAAGAAGAATCTCTTACCAGTTATGATTGGTTACCGTAATTATCACAAACAAAACTAGTCCTATAGGATGGAAGAAATATCAGTTGCACTTACTTTCAACTGAAATGAGTTCCTTTCAGGAACTTAATGATTCCTTAATGAGAAATCAGCAGTGTTTAGTGACCATTATTTCATACTGATTTCTTATTGATTTCAGTGGGAATGAGTTCATCCTGTTTCAGCACTATCACTGGCAGTATAAAATAGTTCTGAAGTATTAATGAGAGCACATTAATCCACATTGTTCTTACAACTATAATTTACAATTACTGGAGATAGTTTAGAAATATCAACATATGCAAATGTCAGAAAAGGCAAGGGCTTTGTTTTACATTTGTTTTTTTGTCTGACTATATTAAATACTTAATGGTAGATTACATGGAATTATTTACATTTCTCTCTTTAAAAATAAATTGCTAATTATCATCTGAATTCATATTTGTGTTGTTTTGCTTCCATACTAATTATATTTTATTATTTTCTGTCAAGAAAGTTGGAACAATTTATGTTTAATCTGTGCTTTGATTAGGAGGATATTTTAAACAAATTAAGTTCATATTGTATTAAATATGTATAACAAATTTTAATTTCTATTGGGTTTCTATGCATTTATTTTGTTTTGTTTCCTAGGCTTCTAAAATTATCCCATTTTAATCATATTTTCCTTATTGTATTCATTGATTTATTCATAGTTGGGTATTACGTAATTTTCTTTTCAATTAAACTTAATATGCATCTAAACTTTGTTGATACACTCGTAAAAGTTTCACACTCCTATATTTAAATTTACTTTAGCTCAATGTGATCTGATCATACATTTGTCCTTTTCAATATCTCATATTTATTTTCTTCCATTGTGCTTTTTTTGAAGGGAAGGCAGGGGGAAGATAATGTGCTAATTGTAGAAGGTAGAAAGTTGGAAGTAGAAATCAACTCATTTTGAGTTTTTAAAGGCTTAGAACTTTCATTTTTGTTTTCCTATAACAGTACCTTCTTTTGTATTGATTCTGCCTAGTTCAGCATTAACTAGTAAGATTGAAATAAATTGTTAGATTATAAACAGCCTTAAATACTCTACAAATTGTATTTAAATTTGTATGATTACAAATTGCATTTAGTAATCATAGATAGAATCTATCCTTAATAATTTGCCCTATATTCAGTTCCTGTTTATTTTCATTTTCATTTCTCAAATAATTTAAAGTTCTGGGTTTTGTTTTGTTTTTTGGCAGCTGGATTGGTCTTCTGCCATTTTCCTCATTTAGCTTTACAGTTTGTTTATACTTATGCTTCCAAACTTTTTGGATTATTTTTCCATTATCTCTTTTCCCCATTGAGCTTGGCTAACATAGTTTTCTATTTTTCTAAAGCTATTAAGCTAAACAGTCATTTTAGCTGTGCATATAGGCTTAGGAATTTTATTATTGATTACAAAGTTAGAAAATATTAAATAAAACTTGAAAGCCGTTAAACCATGGGATCAAATCCTTCTCGATTAAATGCTGCTAATTTCTTGCAAGTAACAAAAGAGAAATAGAAGGGTTTTTTAACTGACGCATTGTTCGTAATTTGATGTATTCTCAACGTGCATAATTGCTATTCCACCTAAATTCAGTTTAAAATAACTCTTGGAATTCCAGAGTCATCAAGATCCTCCCACACTGCTTGGGCATTTGAGCTTTCATGATCAGAGAAAGATTAATTTATCTAATGGGATACTATAAAGTATGGATTTGTTGAATTCAGCATTGACAATAACTGCAAGCAATATGTTTGAATGAACTTTACATAACCCCCTGATACCAACAAAGGAATTACTTATAAAAGTTCCCAATTGGTTTCTTACTTTCATGTCCAGC
The DNA here is from genome assembly GCA_032468135.1 of Calamaria suluensis. NCBI lineage: Eukaryota > Metazoa > Chordata > Lepidosauria > Squamata > Calamariidae > Calamaria > Calamaria suluensis. The sequence goes on from JANHFP010001574.1 coordinate 2,717, forward strand.
CAGTGATAACACTGAAGAAGCTGAAGTACTGAGAAATCACTTTTTGGAAATTAAACCCCAAGATCTGTTTGAGCATTCCTAGGGGGAATATGTTTCATTGCAGTAATGATTAATAGAACCTCTTAAGTGACAGAATATTCACCAGGAAGTTTTCACTAAATGAAATATTGATTCAGCCCTCACTAGCAGAAACCCAGCTGGAAAAACTAGATCTAAGATCCCATGGCTCAAAGAAACCATGGTTTCCAACATTAATCAACTTGATATGGCACCTTTTGATTATCTCATTATTCAACATTGTCTCCAATATCTCCAGACAGCATATTCACAGTTATTCATTTAACATTACCATCTGACATGTATGCACTTGTGAAAAGGAAATGCAGATTTTATATTTTTTTTGTTCAGATATAAATTGGAATTATGATTCTAGTGATATATATTGAAACAAGGTATGTGAGTCAGCCAAAATTTGAATCCATCATGTTAACTTTATATTTGCTTGCTTTTCTATTCAAGTATATGGAATTCTTGCCAGATTTTATTTAACTTTTCTTAGATATTTGATTGTAAAACTTGGCATAAGAGTCGATTCAAGCTAGCCTGAAGGTAAAAAGGGTTTAGTTCAAGAAAATATTCCGTAACCTGTAAATCCTTTCCATGAAATATATTGGATTGAATTGCAGTTTTTTTCCATTTCCTCTTTCTGAATGGCATTCTGCTATTAATGCTGTGAGGAAGGTTGTTTTTACTTAATCCTTACAAAATCATCATTGGAAATAGTTCTATAGACCATCAAGTACAATTCACTTTGTATCATCTGTAGGAATCCTATGTAAAATATTATATCTTCAGCAAATGTCTAGCTAACATCTGTTTGAACATATCCATGAAAGGGAGTCCACAATCTCCTGAGTTAATTGGTTCCGTTATTAAACTGTTTTTGCTATGAGGAAAATCTTCAACTGTTTTCCTTTAACTTTCGACATTATCCCATTTCCTGCAATCTGAGATGATAGAGAACATATTGTATCTTTCTTCTGTGCTACATCTCTTCAGTTACCTGATATACAAAAATCTCATAAATAAACAAGCATTTATTTAATAATTGAACTAGCTCCAACATCAAGGTGCCAGTTTCAGCTGCAGAAGTAAGCATTCACAGCAGAATTTAACCCCACTGTGCTTCTCATGAAATGCAAAATTCTGCATGGTTAAGCCATTGCTACCTTTGTGTTTTGAGGTTGCAGTCATGTATTTTCTATGTAACATGCTTCCTAAAGCTAACTTATGCTAAATTTATGGTCTCTATGTTATTTTAAAGATGCTCCTTACTCAAAAAAAATCCCACTTTGAAAATACTTAATGATGAAAATGTAAGCTGTGGTGCAGAAAAGGTTTACAAACAAACCTCGAAGTCAGAAACATTTGCAGCATTTTGTAAAGCTCAGATTCAAGAAATTGTATCACTCCACAAAAAAGCTACAACTAGAGTGTAAGTATTCACAATTAATTTCAAGAAATTAATTTTCAAGTTTTTTTGTTCCTTCCTTGATGTTTATTATTGATTTAACAATATATACATTGGAATAACAAAATGGTAGAAAAGTGCTGAAAGTCTATTTTAAATTTTCATTGATTATTAATGGCTTCTGACACCTTTTAGAAATCTGATGAGATGGAAATACCCTTCATGAGTTTATATGAAATGAACTATTATTTCTTCATTTCTCCTGTTTTATGTTCTAATCCATTAAAATTAATTACACATATACACAGAATTAAAGATTCCTAATGAAGGCTTCTGCAATCTGAACTGCACAAATCCAGAAGATTCCTAGATATTAGAAAATAGATGGATTGCAATTTTTTGTTACTATCTGGTAGTCATCTGGATTTTTTGGATCTACTAACCCTACTTAAGGAGCTTAATTAGTGCTAAATTTGTGTGTAGGACAATATATGAAATGATGCAAAATAGTATGATATTACATTTCAAGAATATTGAAATATGTGCAGCTACTATATTTTGCATATTATAGGTATGAAATACCTATGTGTTCAATTATGTAAGGGTAACTGTTCTGTGTAACTGTTATAGAGCACACATAGGCAAATGTACAAACTGAATGAAAACATAAGTGGAATCATGGTTGAAAGATCCATAAAGTAACCCATAAAATACTTACTTAAAACATTTCAGTCATCTTGTAATATTATAGTTATAGATGGCAGAAGCAATGGTTGTGAGGGTCAGGAGGAAGAACTGCTAGCAAGGCAACAGTCAGATAAAGGGAGCCCAAGCTTCAGGAAAGAATGTAATATGAATAAGCATCTCAAACAAGCCCCTCCTTAGTTCACAAAAAGATAAATGGAGTGGGGAGGACAAACTTATTCCACTACTAAAGGTTACAATTAAAATAGCACTGACTTACTTGGCATGGGTTTCCTATTCTGCTCTATCTTGAAGAGCTGACAGTAGTAGATTTGAATTTCAATAAAGGAGGTGTTGTTTTATGTGGCCGTTTGGTAATAAGAAGAGACCTATGTTGTTGAAATTTATTTTAGTATTTTTCTTGAGATCATATGTGTGATACGTCATACAAGAACTGCTAGGTTTTTTTTAAAGAAATAATCTTTAGTTTTATAGTAGAATATGTGTGTTAATTGCAAGTCGTTGTAAAATATATTGTATTTGGAAATTAGAAGAATCACTTATCAAAAAATGTGACCAAAATAATTTGCTTCTATATTTAATTTAACCAAGATTAAGGCTGTGATCCTAAATACAATAAATGGCATAATTTGGTTCTGTATATTTAAATAAAATATGCTCCCTGCCTTGACTTGTATAGTATATATAAAAGGCAGGATATAAATATAACAATATTCACCTATCCCAGTTCCTTAGAAAGGACTCGATAGGTGAATAAAGTGCCAAATCCAGTTTAATCATCTGGCTGACTGTACAATGAACCATAACAATAATAATCTAGATTTTAGAATTCAAACAGATAAGCACTTACCACATAATATCCCAGACATAACTATTATTGATAAGAAAGATAAAATATCTGGTTGGTGTATGTTACAGTGCCTGGAGAAAATCACAAAATACAAAGACAAAAATGACAATGGCAAAAGAAAGCAATGATAATACCGATAGTAATAAATGCCTTGGATACAATCCCAAAATATTTGGAGCAGTCCTGAACACCACTGACATTGACAAAATCACCATCAGTCAATTGCAAAAGGAGCTTTGCTTGAAACAGCTGTGACAATTGATTTACTACCACCAAACAACCTCTGCCTATAGCAGGTCTTTGGGAAAGATTCAATAGGTGGATAAAATGTTAAATCTAGTATAAACTTCTTGCTGATTATGCAACAACAATATTAATAATTGCCTTCCATAGGGCTCAGTGGGATTTTTTTGCCTAAAAAGAGTCCATAAGATTCTAGCCTTAATATTATATTCCTAAAGAACAATATAAAATCTCACAAACATTTCGGCTGTTTAACATTTCATTAAATAAATGAAATCCTCTAGATATAAGCAGGCACATATAACCATAGCCATATTTACTAAGTCATTTTATAACAGAGGTGTATAGCTAAATTGGGATGTTCCATCCTGATTTCACATAAAGTGAGCTTGCTCGTGTTTAAGAATTATATGCTTTTTAAAATTATTCAGATGTAATAAAAGTCTGTCAGTTAATCTTCCAACACCTACTTGAAAACAGCTATGCAAAAATGTACTTCTGTTTCAGTGTTTTGGCTTTCAACAGGTCTTGTACAGAGGATTGGAAATAAAAGACCCTAATGGAAGCTGAAACCCTTTTAAAAAGTCACAGTTTAAACAGGTGAAAATGACATAAAAAGCTTATAAAAGGAATTGAAACTGAAGAAATATAAACATTAAAACCCTTTATGAAGTTTAAAGGCTTTTTACAAGAAAGAAGGAACAATAAGAATATTAGATACACCCAGTTATATAGAATTACATAATATTACTGTATTGTTTATTTGTCATGGCTTTTATTCTTGGTAGAGATTAGAACACACATATGCTCCCTCTGTGTGTGTCTCTCTCTCTTTCAACTGAATTTTCTTCTCTGCAAAACATTCTGCTCAGAAGTCAATCTTTTGTCCTCTCTTAAGTTGGAAAACATAATATAGTAGATAGTATTTAAATTGTTCATGCTTTCCTGCTAAATGAAGACATATTGATTTGTTTGAAATAAAACAGTTATCTAATTCATGTTAACAAATATATAAGTTTTAAATATTATATAGTATATTTAATGCTCTAATTAAAATTAAATAATATTTAGTGCTGAATTTTAGATCAGAACACATTAATATTGACTGGACATCAGTAGCACCAAGGAGGGGTATAAGAAAAAGAACATCAGACATCAGCAGCATTGTAGCATCTCAATGCTTTTTTTCCTATTTGTGTTGTGATATCCCTTAGATGCCTCATATTTGGCAGAATTTTCAATTTTCCCAAAAATATGACCTACTCAAAAACTAAGTCCTAGCTTGATTTTTACACATGCGCCCAATATAAGCCCTAACCCCCACAATAAGCCCTAATTAAGAAGGACCCTGCCCACTCCAGGGTGCATGGGTAAGAATTAAGCTAGGGTGGGGATGCTGGGGTAGAGCTGCCCTACTACTTACCTTTGGATAGTTTCAGCCAGGCCGGATCAATTCGGAGCTCTGTTATCGCCTATGGAGGCCTTCAGGAAAGCCTTGCTGACTGCAGAAGAAATAGGCCGAGCTGTGCGAGGCCTGGCTGCAACTATCCAAAGCCAAAGGAGTTCCTGAAGGCCTCTGACAGCAAAAGGGAGGCCTAGGGCAACATATACAAGTGAGGTGAGACAGTGGACATTTCCCCCCCTGAAAATAAGAACTTGTGTCTTTTTTGGTCGCAAAAAAATATAAGACAGGATCTTATTTTCAGGGTAACACAGTAGATATTGTCAAAGACTTACTTGCTGGCCCACCAAAAACATCAACTAATCTGGCTTGTCTAGAATATAAGACTATCAGTGAAGTTCTATAGGGTGATATTTCACCAAGGTTGTATTTTAAGATTGATGATGATGATGATGATGATGATGATGATGATGATTTGTTTAGAAAAACTGTTACCTAATATATATGCAATACATTTTCATGATATTAATCTTATAAAACATTTTTGCCTGAAATAAATAATAATACATACGTTTTAATTATTCCTTTTCCAGAGATAAATTTTCTGAAGACTCTGTGCAGCTCCAGTGTTGGTATTTAAAAAAGTTGATGAAACTTAGCATTGAACATCGCTATGCACATGAGTATGGAGTTCTAAACATTACAAAGACAGAAGAACAAAAAAAACAGGCAGATCGTTTGACTCAAGACTTCACAGAGAAAAATAACTTCTTTACCTCGGGTGTAAAAGAAAATAAGCAGGGCTTGTTGAATATGCCTGAAAGATGGATTACTTCTATCCATACTCATGCTGAGCCTATTAACTCGTTCATGACAGTTCCAGAAACAGCTGAAAGTCAAGTATACAGACAAAAGAATACTCAATATTGTACAAATGACAGTGAGGAAAGCAATGCATTAATCAGTCCTAAGAGAAACAAATTCAACAGACAAATTACAAACACTGAAAGAGGAAATTACCTTCAACATTTTGACAATTCACACAAGTAAGATCAAAGGTTGAAACATTTTTATGGAAATATAACTATCTCTGTGTAATCTTAAAGCAGACAGCATCATCACTAAGTACATATACTGTACACCTACTTTGACAGCACATTAGTAATAATAGAAACATTTGACCAGCAGGCCATCAGCAAGAGAAATCAACTACCATGTTCCCTTCTATTTCTACTCTTTATTCTGTATAAACATAATTATACTAATTATACTAAGAATAGATCTATAAACATTAGACTATGCAGTGCAAATCATTCCTTCATAAAGCTTATTAGCATAAACAAATCATCTGTCCTTGAAACATTTAGGAAGCTGAATCTCTTGATGTATAGCAGGCTGAGGAATTCTGGGAATTGAAGTCCACTTGTCTTAAACTTGCCAAGGTTTGAGAAACATTGATGTATAGGACTGTTCAAAACACTATTTCTAGAATAACCACTTAGCATTTTGGTGCTCCCAGTGGAAAAGAAGTTTATACATGTATACACAAAGACCTACCAAGTCTAAGACCACGTTTCTTTGTTTTTTCCTTCTGTTCCTTCTTCTATCTTAAGTGCTATTTCCTTCTGCCCCCAAAGTATTCTAACAAACAGAATAGTCTCTAATCAACTGCTTTCTAATTCATTTTTCCCTAGATTCTTATAAATTTGACATCTGAATGAAATTAATTTTATAAGTGACTGGCTTGTTATTTTGAATTGTTAAGACATTTTCTAAAGAAGTGAAATATGAAATAAATATAATTAATGAAACTGAGCAATATTCAGAAATTTTACCCGCACAACAAATTCAAACCTCCAACTTCCTAAGTATGCTGCATTATAGGACAGTTGATTTATAATCAATTCACTGACCTATTTTCTTCTTTTCCCCTTTATTAAGATTTAAAATGTTCAAATACAATGTTAAAATGTTCAAACACAAATATAAATATATTTGTATCAAATACAAATATAAATGCATCTATAACAAAAATACATAGTACTTTCAATATAGTTTTGACAGAACATGACCACGGAGACGTCTTTGGACAGCACTGACTCTTTGGCTTTGAAACGGAGATGAGCAACGGCCCCTAGAGTTGGAAACGACTAGCACATATACCACTTTACCTTTTACTAATTGCTATTTTTATTTTCTATCCATTGATACCAGTTTTCCCAAGTTGAGTAATATTCTGAGTCTTCCTTACTGTTTAATTCTATAGTAAGTTTGTCCATTTCTGCACATTCATCAATTTTCTGGATTATTGCATCATCTGTCATGCATGAATTTGTGCTGATGTCATGAATCTTACCAATGTTCATAAAGCACTTTTTTGGAGAGGATTTAAGTAACATAATATGAGTACTGTTGCATGCTGCTATTAGTCATTCTTCTGCTCCTCAGCCTGAAGGACTTTCCCTGTCTCTATGACTGCTCTCTTTGTTGCATTCCTGATAATGCCTATACCAAAATGGTGAGCTATGTGGTTTCACTGTATCCATTATCTTCCTAAGGTTGCTGGTGATATAAAGCTACAGTAATTAATTAAGCTAGTGGATTAGAGAAATAACATTTCTGACAAAGATAGTTCATGAGTATTAATTTCAGGATAGTGTGGATGGACTGGCAAGGCTATAATCTGATAGTTGTGGAAAAACTATTATTAATACATTTTTGTATGTTTTCTTGCTCTGTGTGGTAGATTGGTTCTGTGTTCATGACAGAAAAATTGTACAGCAATTGTAAAATGTTTGGGATGTATTTTTATGTGACAATTTCTCAACATTTATTAAGAAAAGGGTCCAATTTATTATTGCTGATGTATGCAAGTTGCTTTAATTTAAATCTAAATTTAGGTCCACTTATGTCAGTATTATCTATACTGATTAACAGCAACACTCCAAAATTTTCAAATGAAATTTTTTCTCATCCATCTAGAAAGGCCAAGGTTTTAATGGGAGACAGCATGCATGAAATACCACCAATAATCTTTCACCACTTTATTTATTTTAATTGAATTTCTGTGTAGATGAATAAATCTTTTCAAATGAAGATAGGAAGAAATGGATATACTTAGCCAAGATTTGGAGCTCACTTACTTAGTTGTTCAGTCATGTTTCATGCATGACTTCCAATCAGATAATGTAACTTTTTCATACTTGAATTCAATATTGCACAAGTGCTCCTAGAATGTAAAGTTTGTTTCCATAATTAAATATTTGAACCTGACTGCACATCAAAAACTACTCTGATGGTTCTTATGAGTGAACATTGCATGCAAAGCAGTTCTACCAGACTAGAGTGAACTAATTTTGAGAAAAATATATACTAGACTAATTTCTTTTCCTTAGTACATAAACCTATTTTACCTATAACTAAAACACTCCAGGGCTAAAAATCAAGGAAGATGTTTAAATTTTAAAATGCAATGTTATCAGCCATAAAGGAGGCAAACTGTTATTTAATTCAGATCAAACAAATCCTCCTAATCAGTGAAAAAGTGGTGTTTTACTGTCTAAGCTTATATACCCCTGTGTATCACCCCTGGATTCTACTTTATAGGTCACATACAAAATATTCTGGTACATTCTTAACAGGATTCCTTGAAAATATTTTCTAGTTGGCCACCCAACTCATCTGAGATGGATATAGCACAGATCTGCAATCAGAGATGTCCTAACCTTTAAACCTTATGAACTGCTTTTACTTGCCTTCTTGCCTTATAGTTTACTGCTGAACAAAGTAAACCTTTGGTGTAGTGGTTAAGGCATCAGGATAGAAAGCATAAGTTTTAGTCCTATCTTAGATACAAAAGTCAGCTAGGTGAGTTTGTTATTTTTTTCATCCCTAGGAGGATGGCTTGAAGGCACAGGAAAAAAATGATTAGATCAGAGACCCTGATTTGCATTTGATTACCTTGTTGCATTTTATGCTGCTGTAAACTGTGAAATGTAAAGACTGGCCTTTTCAGGATTTTTCAGGTTCAGTGAGTACATGCTATACATGTTCTTATTGATATTAAGGCAGCAGGTTATTACAAATGCTATTAACTAAGTGATGCAATAGTATATGATCAGCTTTTGGAACAGATATGTATATGCTCAGTGCATTTGGAACAGATATGAACTTCAGGCCAATAGTGAGAGAAATGTACTTTTTTCTGATACTAGTACTGAAAATAAATCATCCTATTTATTATTTTTTCTGGATTTCTATGACTGAACAAACTGCAAAAAATGTCCCATCAACTCAGTTTGATTCCATGCTGGCTGCCTGGGTATAGGCTGCCATTTGAATCTTTCCCAAATCTATCATTTTTCCACAAATATTACAATATTTTCTTTATCCCACCCATCCATCTTATTTGTTATCTTCACTTCTTTTCTACTAGAATAGTAGAAAATCTAGTCATTCATTTACATCAGGTGAATTTTTTCTTGTTGCCTCAAGGGAGCAGTTGGTCTTTCAAGATCAATTGATTAATTCTTCTTGCAGTTCATAGTATCCATAACAACCGTCTCCATATCCATAATTCAGAGTCATCTGTTGTACCTCTGACTGTTTCATATCTGGACATTCTCCTTCTCCCCTGAGACATCAGCTAGGCTGGGTTGTCAATCCATATCTGACATCAGGACTGAGTCATCAAAG
>JANHFP010001574.1:12182-22344 GCA_032468135.1 Calamaria suluensis
TGATGTCTCAGGAGAAGAGAAGAGACGTATCAGGTAAGAACCAACGTTCCTTTCCACTGTAAAAAAAAACTAGGGCTTTAAATAGTCTGATTGTTATTTTCATAGAAATTATCTATATTTGTTCTTCTCCATATAATTGTTTTCCTGATTACCTCACTGATATACTTCCAGTTTTATTTGTTCTTGGGCCAAGTAATGCAAAACTAACCATTATTTTTATGTCAGCTGTGAGATCATTAAGCATGCTGGTTGCCATTACCTTGTTTTTAATATTTTCAGTCCATATTTTTCATTTTTACTTTACAATGTAAAGTCATTACTTTCATATAAAAATAGTGTTATCTAAAATTATTAACACTAAAACTACCAATTCCAGTTCTAATGAAATTTAGAAGCAGAAATTATTGTTCAAATACTAATAATTTCTTGTTATGATTTGAATTCTGATTCTAAGTTGTCCTATCTTCCAATTCTGACATTTCATATTTGCTATTAAATAATTTTAACACATATTAAGATAATATGTATCCTTTCCTCACTCTGTTTTGGATTCTCCTTCCAAACTTTTCAGCAAGAATGATCCTATCAGGAACTGCCAAACTTACTCTTAGTATCAGTAAGATTATGATATATGGGGAAAGTAGTTATCTCCTTAAAATATATTTAGCATGCATGAATTTAAAATTTGCAATACCAATTTATTTTTTATTTAATTAATTTGCTTGTGTAACATGCATAACCTCCAATGTCAGTGTCAACAATTATTTGGCATCAAGCAAAATAGCATTATTGTAAAATGTCTGGAAAATAGTTCCATCAGTCTTCTTTATCCTCCCTACTTCTTTCTTCAATTCTGCATGAATTAATTCTCTAATATTAAAGCTTCCTTGCATTCAATAGTCTTCTCTCTCATGATAGGGATGGGTTTTTTTCACAACAAATTACATAGGGAAAAGACTAAATTGGGCTTTTTTTCCAGGGCTCAACTTGTCCTTGGTTTCCAGTAAAGGCACATTTATATTTGTTAGATCTAATCTTTTTTATTTGGTCCATAAATAGTATCCCACGCTAAAAAACAACAACAGCAGTGTACAGTACAATTATTGGCACAGCCTATATGTTTAAAGTAATGTTTTTTAAAATTTTATTTATAGCTCAGCAGCCATAATTATCCAGTCATGTTGGCGAGGTTATAGAGTTCGTAAAGAGATCAATTTTTATACAAGGCTACATCTGGCAGCAACTGTAATCCAGTCTGCTTGGCAGAGCTACTGCTTCAGAAGAAAGATTGTCAGCTGTGGAAAAAATAATAATCATTTTTTGGATAAGCATAAAGCTGCTACTATACTTCAGGTTAGTGAGTTAAGGTTGGTAATATGTGCCCTCTCACCTTCTTTTTGAGAACTCAGATAGCTAAATGGATTTAAAGGTACTTTTTCATAGAAATAGTAATTAGCTGTTGAATTCATGCAAACTGAAATATAAAGTTGCATTTATCTTAAGTCATTCTGGAAAATCCTCCTGTGGTCTTTCAGTAATACAAAGAATTGGCTTGTTTAACTCAAGTCTCTTTTGGGTTACTTGAGCCTAAGAGCAAGTATCACTCACAGAGATGTGCACAAACCAGAATCTTGAGTCATTTTGCTAATGTTAATCTTTAAAGCGTACAACTCTTCTTTTATCATTGTTGCAACAGATAGCAAGTTATCTTACCTAATCATACAAATATAAATCCATTATTATATATAACCAAACCACATGAGTTATTTAAAGGAGCAATTCTAACTGGCAAAGCCAGTTATGTCAGTGACAAGAACAATAGAATTACAAATTCTGTATTTCATTTTTAATTTAATTTAATTTCCCAATATATTGGATTTGAAATATTCTTGAATGCAGTCCCTAAATCTTGGTGCTAGAAAGGAAATGATTAAATGGTGTGTATGCATCTCTGGGGGAGTTATTTAAAAAAATGTTTGCAGAAATGTTTAAATGTATTAGGGTTTTTTAAAAAAATATTGGGAAGTTTATTTGAAAAGTATACTAGTAGCAGAAATTATTTAGATGTATTTTTAAAAAATATTAAATTAATGCATACATTTATGGGATGTTTACTGTAGGTCAGTATTCCAGATTTCACCTCCACATTGGCTTTGCTGTATATTATTTGTCAGTGGAATGAATATACACATACACATACACATATTTGTCAGTGGAATGAATATACATATACACATACACATGAACACACACACATTTTCCTACACTCATAGTAGGTCCTGAAGGAATTGTCAAATAATTAATTAGTTGACCTTAGTTTGTAGTTGAAGGAGTTTAGGATTCCATTCTGCTTGATTGAGTCAAACCTCCAGAGTGTTCTGAGCTCTAGGCATATGCTGATATTTAATTTGTCTTCTAGTTTTAAATGTCACATAAAGTTCAGAAAGCAGATCATTGAGCTATTGCTAGGGAAAAAAAAGAGAGTCTAAAATGGTTTATCTTTCTAATGGGATAACATAGAGAATCTTTATGTGGACTTGATCTATGGCTTAATATAGCATGCTTTACATTTTTCTTTAGGCACTTTGGAAAGGGTTCCGTTTGAGAAAGAAACTAGCCAGTGCTTTGGCAGCTGTTAAAACTGATGAAGTTGAGGATGACTATAAAGAAATTAATGTGGACGAATTTGTGTTTAATGAAGTAGGTAATGAGATACAACTTTTGATTATAAGTCCTTTAGTTAGAAAATGTTTCAAGTGCAAAAACAGGTAACTTGTTTAAGTCATGTTGTTTAAATAGAGAAATTACATTTCATATATTTCTATATTTTATATGTGATCCTTGCTGTATCCTTCATTAAAAATCTGATTCATTTTATTTCTTTTCTCTAAACTATATCTAACAGAGTAATATTGTTACTTATAACATAATATAGTTTACCTTAACTTTTTTTTATAAAATAGGCTCATTCAAAAAAAACCCTTGTCTTTGAAACACAAATTTTACAGTATCAGTGTCAATAATTTCATTTTATAATTATATAATCAATGCATTTTAAAATATTGAGAAATTAGACTAATTGGAATAAAGTGTACTCTAGTTGGATTGCTCCAATTATTAATATTCTAAATTTATAACATTTCATTTTTATGAAGATCCATTTTATAATACTTCAGTTTTAGATACTGAAGTATTTATTTCTTCAAAGTACTATCTCCATGGCTCCCAAAACTCTTAGTATCCCAAAAACTAAGTGTTTTAAGATGCCCTGTTTGAAAGTTATTCTTTTATGTAAAAATAAGGTCTCTTTTGAGTCATCTTGCCTGTTGGTAACTTTATGAATACATCCATTTAGGTTTTGCTTGTTTGGGGGCTTCTTAATAGCCTTTCATCTGTATACTAATCAGAACCAACCCTGCTTAGATTTCTAAAATCAGCCAATGTTAGTCAAGTGTTGATGTGTAGTTGTGTTTCCTTTTATGTATTCTTTTTAACACAAATGGTTAGATAGTGGAATGCAAATTCAATCAACTAACTAACTGACTAACTAATTTTAACTACTGTAAAAGATCATTTAAATACTCAGAGAACTATATGTTAAATAATGTGTTAATTATGTGTCAGCATTAACTTCCATCAGAACCAGTTTGGTATAGGTATCAGGCTAGAAACTGGGAGTTGAGTCCTAGTCCCACCTTGGACTTGGTGACCTTGGTCCAATCACTTTCTTTCATAAGAAGGAGACAGATCAATTCTGAAAAACCTTGCCAAGAAAATTGCAGGACTTATCCAGCCAGTCTCCAAGAATTGGAGAAGATTGAGCAGAAAATGTAAAATAACTTTTGTATTTTGTTTTTAAAAAAGCTTTATACATCCAAATTAATACCTACTATCATGATTGTGCTTTAACTATTATGATAATAAAATTGTAACATTATAGGTACCATCCTCATTAAAGTAAAGAGTCAGATTTTTTATATTTAATGAAGCAAACTCACAAGTACAGAATCAGATAATTTCTTACCTTCCAATAAGAATTTTCCTTGTTGATGCATATTTATGATCTGGTCTGGTCTAATGTAATATAATTTGTCAAGGAAAACCACTTTCCAGTTATTATGTTTCAATGTGGTGAAAGGATAGAAAAAATGTGAAGCATTTCTATAATGTAACATGACATCAGAGCTGTATATGCACATGAGCAATCCTCATATAGATTTAATGATATAGTATAACTTTACATTTTTGGTCCCCTAAAACCTGGTGATTTGTCATCTTTGATTCTGGATGGGGTTGTACTTCCCCAGATTTCAACTTATGTTTCTTCTTGGACTCACAATCCGGGCTTTACCCACATTTATGCTGTGCGTCAATTGCACCTTTTCCTAAACCAGGAGACCTTGCTTATGGTCCCCCATGATTTAGACACCTCCTGAATTGATTATTACAGTGAAGCTTGCATGGGGGCTACACTTGAAGGCCATTCCAAGTGGTCCAGTACACAGTGGTGCACATATTTGGTGCCCATAGGTTGCTTCATATTATAAGTTTGTTGTGTGAACTGTACTGACACTCAATTTTCTTCTGGGTACAATTCAAGGTGTAATTCATTGGTTAGCACTATTAAAACTTGACACAACATGGCACCCAATTATTAGCTCCTTTCCCTATAAACAGCCATTTGTCCCAATCTGAACGGACAGGTATGCTCCATGTCCTTTCCATAAAATCTGACCATCTAGCGAAAGCTCAGAAGTGGAGTGCCCAGAATAACTTTTCAAGGGTTATTTTGTCATTATAACTAACTAACCAGGTTAGCAAAATGGCATTGTCTGAGGCTGACCTCTGATTATTTTACAGGTACTTTCCTGTCATTAGCAATAATATAAAAGTGACTTGCCAGAATATTTTTCAACTTCCCACGCTAGTCAAGAGACCTAGAATTCTCTGATAATGGCCCATTCAATATTAAAAGTAACCTAAATCTGCTTAATTTATGAACTCAATCACTACTACCACTACCATCTGATGTCAGCAATGTGGTGGTGTTAATTTTGTTCTGCATCTTTTATACTTTTATTATTATTTAGGTTATTAGCTAAAAAATATTCCTATCTAGATGAACTTTTCACCTAAACTGTGGACAAATTTATTCTTTTCTGAAATTGCCTTTCCATATAGTGAGTATCCATCTGGAAATCCTGGACAGATGGAAAAATTTAAGTTACTATACTATGCTGTTTCAGCACCACCACTTTCAATATTTTTTTAAAGTCTTGACTGTACTTTGTCAGAGTGCCCTAAACATTCTGGTTTATGGGTTTCTGATTTGAGTGACTGATTTGGGAGGCTGCCTGTTGTAAGTCCAGCATTGCCTGACTGGATGTGTTTGCTTCTATGCTTTGATAATAGTTGCTCAGCTTTTATGTTGTAAACAAACATTATTGCAAACATATTTCTGAATTCCAGTGTGCCTTCTTTTGAGATTACAATTTCAAAGGTATAGCAAAGGTAATAGATGGAACTGTAACTTATTATGTACTTCTTTGATTTTAACTGAAAATGGAGAAAAGAAGAAAGTATGTGTACTTCAGGGAACACAGTTGGAATTATTTTAAGGTAAATGGTATGAAAAGTCAATCATTGTGAAATTTCACAGCTGTAATTTTCAACTTACAAATTTTGAAAATAAATTTTAATTTCAAAAAGTAACAGTTGAATCAGGGAAAAATACTTAAACCTGGCTTTTTTTCTTGGCCATGGGGCCACAATGATTTGAGTCTCTGTTCAGAGGAAGATAGGAAGGTGGGCCTCTATTTGCCTAGAAATGTCTGTTCAATGTTAATTGAGACTGTGCATCTTGTTTTATTTTTTTCTTTGTTGTAATATATGCCTTCCACAATTGTTCAAGTTTGGCAACTGTGTATATTCTTGAGACAAACTAACTAATTAATTAATTTTCCAGACAATACTTCCATAAGAATCTTGTATTTTCGGTTTTCCTGTGTAATTCTAAGTTTCACAACATTTCATTATTTTACAAAAAAGCATCTATAATATGCAGGAGACCATTTTCTGAGTTAAGTACAGTCTCTGGCAATGTCTGGAACTAAATATGAATGAAAAATAATTTAGAACCTATCTCTATTAGTGTTACTATCAATCAATAGAAAGTTTTTAAGTATTTCATTAATCCAGAACGTCTTATCGTGTCTTATTGTTTGGCTGCATGATCGGTGACAATTCTAATATATGATCCAGGAATAATGGAAAACTCATGCAACATAGTTAAAAAGTTACTTTATTAAATTTATCAAAATGACTTCATATTGTCCTTGCACTATTAACTTCACTGCCTTTTTTTAAACCAGGCTGTCATTGAGAAAGAATGGCCAGCCTTGGATTCCAACTGCTTCCTTTCACAAACAGTGCTTTGCTCAGACCAGTTCCCCTCGCCAAAGGTAACATGTCATGGAAACTTTATTCATCTTTGGCCTTTGTTCATTCCTTTAGAAACGTGCTATACTTGGTATGATTAATATCACAATTTATTGACTGAAGAAACATAATTACTTTTAGAAGTCTGTAACTTCCTCCTCATCCCCAGATATAATTTTTCATGTAGCTTTTCTTTGATTTGCTTAATTTTTCCCCTTTATTTTGGATTTCTTTCAACACTTTACTTCACAGTAGCAAAACAAAAAATGATATGTCTCAGCTGCACATTTGGCAGTGGATTAAAAATGGCTAGTTGACAAAGTGCTTTAAAAAAAGACTGAAGTATACATTATATAGTAACAGCTGAAGGTTTTAAGAACATCTAAAAATCATTGAACTGTAATATTTGTTAGTTACTTGATAAACTGAAGTGTAAACATTCATTATATTTTCCAAAGTGTATATTAACTATATGTGTAGTGTATTTCCTCCAGTAGTAAGAGAATGATCATAAGCTGCAGAATAGTGCTTTAATTTTCCTCTTATGAAAGTAGTTAAGATTTGAATCCTTTTCTAAACCCATGCCCTTGAGTGAATTCACTGATTTTAAATGGGACCCCTATCCCAGTAAATGTATCATAAGCTGGAATGAAAAAAATACTGCAAATGTGTTTAAAAATTAAATTCATGATCTAGAAGCAGTGTAAACTGTGCAGTTTAAATCTGCTCACACCATAGGTATATTGGGAAAATTTAGTGCATTCTAGCTTATGGTAAATGACTGGATCCTGTTAAAGTCTGTGGCTGTGATCCAACAAAAGAGACTATGGGTACAGGAGAATGTTCCACAATGCCGGATGTTTCTTTGAAGTTTTCAGTTGGGCTGCTTCTACTACTACAGAGGCCATTGTTTCATTAAAAATTTAAAATGCATCCTGTCTTTGCAAGATGCAGCTGTTATAAAAACCTCAAGCCTCTGACTTCACAGGGCTCTCTCTGCACATAACTTACTTCATGTCAGGTCCTAAGAGAATAGTAAACAAAAACATCCTATTCTTATTCCATGCACTTTAGTGTGCTTACTTGCCTTGTCTTCCATGTACATTGTGCAATGTCTTGCAAATCTTGTGAAGAGTTTCTTCAGCAGTGTTGCATATTCCTTAAGGTATAATTTATAGGTGAAGAAATATTCCATAACAACCAAAAAATATATAGCAGGCTGCATTAATTATTAAATCAAAATAAAGAAACCCTGCCACATAAGAACAACGTGTTATGGAAATAAGTTACAGTGTGAGATTACTTTGAATGTAACCTGGAAGTTTCAGTTAATGAAAAAAATGTAATGAGTGATATATAAGTATTTTGACTATGTTACTTAATTTGATCTGGCTGGCTCTCCGTTTCCATACCCAATTAAAAATCCTAGCTTGCTGTTGAGAATCTTTGTTTCTCTATGAGACTGCATATTTTAGAGGACTCCTCTTAATTATATTCCCCATTAGGCTTACTATCTATTCCACCGGTGCAAGCTCAGTTAAATAGGAATTGCCCCAAGGCAAGTGTTAGTGATTGGCCCCATTCACAAAATGTCACAACTCAAGAGCATTGCTACTTTTATTTCAGTTTCTGTTTCAACTGACTGATTCACTTAAGTTTTGATTGACTTGAAATTACCTGTTTTGGCACTGGTTCTGTTCTTAGAAATAGTTGTAGCTTCATCCTTTTCCTCTATTGTGGGTTTTTTGATATTAGTTTTTTCTTTAGTTATGAATTCATTTGTGTATCTTGGCCCTAAAGAAGCAGCTTATAAAAATTTCAATAAATGAAAGTGGTACATAAGTCAGCCCTTCTTTCATATTTCATGTTCAGGCAAAAGTGAGATAATTATTGATTTTTTAAAATTCCCTCTTTACAAGTGTAAATCAGCAGAAAGTGTGGACAGCTCATTTCATTTAAAATCACCTTCCCATAAAATGTGGCATCTTAGGAAAACAACAACATTATCGGAAAACAGCGATATTAGCAACTGGTAAGTCAAATAAATTACTTTATTTGTTGCTCTTTGTGGTTATTTGCATACTGACAACACCCAAGATGAACACTGGACGAATAATTGAAAACATCTAGATTGCTATTCTAATTCCTCCAAATAATTAAAAGCACATGCGTTCATAACTAAAGTAGCATACAGCAACTTCAGAATTTTAACTTTTCAAGCTAAGCAGTTGACTTTTAAAGCCATCCTTTACTCATTTAAAGAAAAGCATAGCAGTACCAAACTCTCAAATCCTAAAATTTTAAAACAATAAAAATTATATAGAGTTTAAAAGAAAAATTCCTAAGATAAAGAAAGCTTTACTGTACCCTATATTTCTTTGTAAAAAAATTGACATATGATTGAAGTACAAATGTAAATATTTTATATAAATCTCTAGCTTCTATTATTCTTCAGCATAAAGCTTTCCTGGAGCTTAGATTTTATTTCTTAACTTCAAAAGATAATGGGAAGTTATAGCACAGCAAAAGCTGCAGAGATTTAAATCTTGTTCAACTAACTTTTTAGCATCTTGCTCTTGATCTCCTTAGGTCAGGAAGAAACACTGCCTCACAGCTTTCTGAGGCAAAGTCCTCCCAAAAGTTATCATTACGATCTGAAAAGGAGGAAAAAATTTCAGAAGAATGGTATGTTGCGGTCATTATATTCTTTTAAATTTGTTTTATTTATTCATTTTATTTTATAGTTGTCCATCTTAAAATGATTCTGGGTAGCATACATTATAAAGCTTAAAAATAATTTTAAGAAAACCAATTACAATAATTATAATAGTACAAATAAATATACTTGGCACCAAGTAAAACTGTTACCCTGAATGTTTATACAGGAAGGAAATTGGACTCTTAAGACATTGGGGCACACAATGCAAAAGGCCAACAGGGTCAGACTCATCCTGATACCTGAAGGGAGAGGGTCTAGGACATGTCGCTGCAGCCAACTCACCACATTGCAACTCACCTCAGGACAATTCAATGCTGTATTAATCATTTAATTGAGTACTTTTATTATTGGTGACCATGTTTTTGTCAAAATTATTGTAATTCTTATATTTCTGGATTGACTTTCTTTATTTTATTATTGGCCATGGCTCCATCAAAATTAATTTAGCTTTTATAATTTGTTGAAATGTCCCATGGCAAGTTGTCTTCTAGCAAGTCTGGCTGTGGCGAGTTGTCCCATTCCAGAAGAGAGAATATGCCAGAGGAGAGGAGCTACAGCAGAGAAGACACATTTCCTGGTTCCCACTAGCCAATATCCCTTGGCTAACAGTGCCTGTAGCATGCCCAACCTAGGCCTATGGAACCCAAAGAGTCATATGAACTTTTTTTCCCTGCATATTTAACATTTTGTCTGCATGTCTCATGGTCTTACGCTTCCTTGAAAAGGCAATCCTGAAGATCAAAAGACCTCCCAGAGCCAAATTCAGTGTTGCAAAAGGGCTGCTGCTAGCATCCAGAAGTTACTAGCCTGCATGCTTATTAAACAAGCACATATGTTTGCATATTTCTTCTCTAGGGGTTTTAAAGACATTTCCACTGCACAGCTGATGCTAAAAAGAGCACATAAGATGAAAGCAAAAAAATATAGTGCTAAAAAAGTTGGTGAGTATCTTTTAAATCTAATATAAATATAAATTATGCATATTGCTTTTTCTAAACATCATAT
>JANHFP010001574.1:22444-33343 GCA_032468135.1 Calamaria suluensis
GTTTTTAGAAATGCCAATTAATTAATATTGGGTAATGGTAAAGTATTTAAGGACTGTCATCACATACTCTTAAATATTTACAATACAAATCAGCCATGATGTAATAACCCAAAATAGTGTGTGGAAAAATCACAATATTTATGGAGATCTGGAGTTAAGTTTGAGTTTATATGGTGACTGATTTTTTAATTATTGTTATTTTTTGTTATATGGAAGAATGATCAGACACCAAATAAGTTTAAAGATATTATAGTTTTGTCACCTGAAAGTGGTCCTGATAACAGTGCTGGTCAGATTCAACAGAACAGCAGCTGGAAACAAATTTACAAATGCGAGCCAAAATGGTGGGGTGTGTTCTTATGGATAACAACAACAGGGTCTCGAGGTGGCTTTTCCAGTGGCTTCTTTTAGCTCTGCTGATCCATGAGTCCCTTCTCAGAGTTAGATGTATGTCCAGACCTCCCATGTGAGTGCTGAAGGTTTAGCACTTACATAGATAGCTGGGCTTTTCCAAGGATCTAATGGCAGGTTCAGAAGAAACCTTGGTGCCTGCCTGGAAGGGCTTTGGACTAGATGGTTCCTACAGGGTCTCTCTGTGGGTTGATCCTGGGGTGCCTCTTGGTTTTCCAAGCAACTTCAGAAAATGAAATGTCAGAAAAGACGCTTAGAGTGCAGATGGGGGAGGATGAGATGTGAATCCAACCAAACACAATAACAGATCGTATTAGATGTTACATAGGTATTTTTCTACTCTGATTATATCCACAGATAGTCATTGAGCTGCCCTTTTCATTGTTGAGGAGGAAGAAACCACATGATCATCTGCCAAGTCACTGGGAAATATTCTAGACATCTGGCAGATAGAATAATTTGGTTTCACTTGGAATAGATTTTGACTAGACAAATCTTGTGAAAATATCAGAGGCAAGGTCATGTGATTGGCTGCTTTGTAATTCCTAAGGAGGATAGGATCCTGAGACTACCAATTCAATCACCTGTTTATTATCCATTCTTCTCTTTGTTGATGAACTTCATCTACAAGGTGGTTTAGCCAATGCTAAACCAAATAGTTTTGAATAATTTGGTCCAGTTTCTAAAGGTTGTTGAGAAGTTGGTTGGACTGCAGTTTCAGGGTTTTTCAGAAGAAACTTGAATATCTATATGTTGTTTAACAGTTGGGCCTTTATCTAGCCTGGCACGTCCTTTGGCCAGTCCTTTGATCAGCTTGCCTATAGATTGTTACAATGTGCTCTGTATGGGGCTGCTTTTGAAAACCATTCAAGACATCTGTGCCTTTTGAATCTTTTAGGTACTGGCTGTTTCATAGGTATCCCTGTTTTGTACAAGCAGATAGAGATGGCCTGCTCCAAGTCCCATTCATTAAACTTTGTTTTCAGGACTCAGAAACCTTGTCTTTCAGTCTGTTTCTGTGTGTGTGTTTATATGTATGTATGCATGTAAGTATGACTTTTGGACAACTGGACTGTCAGGTGGAACAATATTTCTAGAGATTCATTTGGCCTTCCACTGTGTCCTTCTTTAAAAGAGTTCTTAAAACCTGGCTTTTATCCCCATGACTTGGGCTAGAGTGGACAGCAAGCCTGTTGTGTACTATGTGGCAGTTGTTAGTTATTTGTGTGAGTTTTTGTTTTGTTGTTGTTGTTTTGTTTTGGATACTTGTCATTATTTTGTTTATATTTTTTAATTGTTTTACTATTGTACATCTCCAAAGTCACAAGGAGATCAAATAGCCTTATTGAATGAATGAATATACTATACTATTTATTTATAGTATAATTAGAAAATGTTGGATTTTAGATCTCTTAAATTCTAATGTCAAGTGTTTACTAACTTGGGTTCATTAAGTTGGCCCACCATCAAGTGACTATACAGATTAAAATTTATAATCTTGACTTCTGCTCAGTGTTTTCTGACTGTTATATGTTTCTGCAATTTCTTTTGTTTTTTCTTCTAGACCATGAAAAGCTGTTGGTTGGTTTTTTTTGGGGGTATGGTGCATCAGTTGTCTGGCTAGAAATCAGGGAATAATTTACAAATCACAGGGAGTGATTTATAATCATATTCCAGATGTGTCCTGAAAACCATTTGGATTTTTTTAAATCCAGCTTTTTCCTGCTGTTTGTTTGTTTAAACCTAATTTATGCTGCCTATTCTGATTACTGTAGACAGTATTGTTGTCTAATATTGTTGTCTTCCCATAATTTCTCAAGATCTCTTTTGTATAAATTAACTTTACCAAATCTTTTCATTGACTAATTTTATATTCTAACCAAATCTCTTCCACACCATTCATTTAGGTATTCTAATAATACTCACTCTGTTTTCAACTAATTAAAGTTTAAACTGTAAAGTCTAATTAAACTGTATATTTAACACTAGTAAATCATGTTCAGCTCTACAAATTGTACTGAGAAATGTCTTGGTTTATTGAATAGCAGATCTTTGATTTTCTGTTATATAGTTAATTTGATTCCAGTGTTATTCATCTAATGATAACCAAGTTTAGAATGTTAATTTATGTTACCTGAAGGAGATGAACAACCACAAAATGTTTAATAAAGTTATTTCCAGCATTATTTTATTTTTCTAATCCAAATCTACTTTTTGAGGTTCCTCTGTTTCCCTAACTTGTAGTTGTATTTTTCAGATTTTGATATTACAGATTTCCTTATCATGTAATATTTAAAATGGTCCATTCCAGTTCACTTAATATGTTCCTAAAACATCCACTTCAGTTCCATTTAATATTTTCTTGTTTAATGCTTTTCATATTCTATGTTCCAGTATTTTGTGTCCTCGTAAATTAAAGAATTCATGTTTCAGTACTGATCCGATTGATGATCAGATTTCCTTTCTGCTTTTATCTGGCTATATTGTTGACTCTTCCCAATAACCAAAGAAATGTCTTCTCAACTGGAGACCTTTCCATCTGACACCCAAACTCCCCTGAATCAGTGGTGGGTTTCTATTGGTTCACCCTGGTTCAGGTGAAGCAGTAGTGGTGGTGGCAGGAGGCTCCATCCACCTGCCCAGACATAATCATGGACACTCTGCTCATGTGCAGAAGAGCCGCATACAAGCTCACAGTTCTGAACCAGTAGCGAAGGTAAGTGGAGCCTACTACTGCCCTGAATGTTACAGTCATAAACATAGAGTTTCCTTGGCAATTATGAAGAAGTTATTGGCTTATCCGTCTTCCAAGTTTGCTTTTGAAGTATTTTCTCTGGGAGGATTCCTTTCTATTTACTCCTACAGAGATTTGTCTTCACTACCCTTGCCCCAGTGGTGAAATCCAAATTTTTTACTACCAGTTCTGTGGGCATGGCTTGGTGGATGTGGTGTGGCTTGATAAGCATGGCTTGGTAGGCATGGCAGGGGAAGGATACTGTAAAATCTCACCCTACTCCGAGGCCAGCCAAAGGTGGTATTTCCCGGTTCTCCAAAGTACAAGGTTTCTGCTATCGGTTCTCTGAAGTGCTCAAAATGTCCACTATGGGCTCTCCAGAACCTGCTGAATTTCACCCCTGCCTTGCCCCGTTATAGGTTATAGCTTAGTTTCAGTGCTTTCTTTTCAAACTTAGTGTAACACATTAGGAGCTCTCACTCCCACTGGCTTCAGAGTCATTTATTGAATCCTTGTATCACAATAGTTATGCTATGTAAGTTTTATTTAGAGTAAGTGATGGATTATATGACATCAAGTTATTCTTAACTCTTAGCAACATCTTGGATAGATTTTCTCCATAATACCCTTACTTAATTTTCTCCCCCTAATCAAGGGTAGGCTTTCTACATGATTACTTAGAGTAGGCTGAAATAAATATGTCTATGTTGAGAATGAATTTACCTGGATTCAAGCAATGCGAGAATGACATTTTCCATACCTTTTGTAACTGACATACAACAAAGCTGAAGATGCTCATGTAACACTTTGGTGTTAAATATTTAATCCATTACCACTAGTATGATCAGGTTTTATGACTTTCAGAAATGTTATTTAAATCTTGACCATGTGACAGAAGAAAATTATCTGCCTTGTTCTATCACACTATTTAGAAAAGAAGAGAAAGAAGGAGTCCAGTTGAATCTTCCACATATGTTCAACTTGGTGGCCCACATATCATTGGAATGTATCATCTTTTCTCCACATGTGATCTGTTTTTTGTAACTAGTGACTAATCCAGCCATAAATATTTTTTCTTAAAGAATATCAAAGCCAGCTATTTTGTTTTTGTCATCTAGGAAGGGGCTTCTAGGGCTTCTAATATTAAGGGGCTTAATATTAACAATACTGAAAATACTTTTCTTATTCCCAAGTAGATGAGAATGTAATTAATATAAAAATGAAGACCAGCTGTAGCAGAACAGTGAAAGAGCATCCAACATGAGTTTTCTAGAAATTATGGGTTAATGTTTATATGATATCAAATAACTATTTACTGAGTCTCACCCATAATGCAGAACTAATCATGCAAAGTATGTTAAAATGATTACTGAGTAATAACACATAAGGTACTTTAAATACTTGTGAAAAACTGTAAATAAATGCTTGATTTGTATTTTCTTTTTTAAAACATTTCAACAAAAATAGGAGAGTGGTAATGTAGTCTGCATTGTTATATTTTTGTATAAATGGCTCAAAGTGAAATATTAATCATATGTACCAGGTAATATCAGATCTGAGCAGGTTTTGGCTTAGATATAAGTTAGAACTAAGGGGAAATTTCCTGACAGAACAGTTAATCAGTGGAACAGCTTGATGAAGTTATGGATGCTCCATAAGTGCAGGGTTTTTAAAAAAAAGATTAGACAACCACTGAAATGTTATATCCTCTTCCATTTGCAGAAGGACGTGGACTAGAAGACCTCCAGGTCCTTTGGGGGGGGTGTTCCTGAAAAAAAAGCAAACCAAACATATCCCAATTCAAAATACATTTTTCTATCTACCAGTAGCTAAATCCAAGAACGGGAAACTTAACATTTCACTGTAGTTTAGATCCCATTAGCCTTAGCTAGAAAGACCAATAGTTTTTCTATTGGGTAATGGGAAATATACCTTAAAAAGAAATTTATTTATTTATGAAATTATGTATTAACCATTTCAGCCTTTATGGACTCCCCCAAATTGTGGCCTTGCAACTCATGGATCTACCAGTATAGACTTACCATTAACATGGACTTGAATAATGGATGGGAACATACAAACAAAGGTTTATTACAAGATGGGCATATTAAGTGTAATTAAACACAAAATCAAAAGTTGATACTTGTGGTTGGGTGTTTTTAATACTTCACAGAGCATTTGTATAAATTAATACTTTTAGCATAAAACTGGATTTAGATTAATAATACATATACCTTGCTGTGTCCAATATAGTATAAGGGTGTGACAAATACTGAAGCTCTCTATTTCAACTTCTAGTATTTTCTCATTAATCTACCCAGTCATAATTTCCACTCCAATCAATTAGTTGAGTATTGATTTTAACTTGTGTTGTTTAGACTTTCTCGAGATTATATTCTTTTATCTGGACCATCTCCCATTAAAACATTTTCAGTACAAATTATAATTTCCGGTAGGAAATTATACATATGGTACATCTTGATTCTTGAGCATATACGTTCATGTCAGAGAAATCCTAAGTGATGGTAAGTTCCCCAAAAATGGATATGGACAAAACAGATACTTATGTAGTAACCATTTGCAGAATATGTAAAGGATGTGCTATTTCTTAATTCATAGTTTTCTCTCTAGTTGTTTTGTGCATTTCAGAACCTAGTTTTAGATTTTCTGTTTTTAAAACTGTATTTATATATTTTCTATGAACTAAACTTCTTTCAAGAAACATACCAAAATAAAACCACAATTTAAAAAAATCATTTTGTATATCATTGTATTCACTAAATCAGTTGGGGATTTATTCCAGTGTCCTAATATAATAACAGTTGTAGAAGTGTAGCAGGAATTAATAGATGAAATATTTTATGAAGATATAAAATAAAGAATTTCCCTTTTACCTCAAACCAATAAATTTACTTGGGAGCTCTAAGGGTTGACAAACTCTAATTTAAATTAAATATTCATAGTTTTTTTATATTAAGTATACCTTTGACAACATATCCCCGTGGAAAATAAAGCAGTTGTTCATGCTAAAAACAAAGTAATAGTAACTTGAGCACAAAATAAAATTTTATTCTACCAATTTTATTGGTAGCCAAAACCACTTGTGTATGATATTATTTTACTCAGTATGTATCTATCAATGTCTGAAAGCTTAATTGAAGGAAAATTAAATTCAAAAAATATGAAGGTTTTGTGGCTTTTATCAAAAGAAAAGATGACTCCCTGTTTTGCTTTCCATACAAGCTGTACTTATCTGATGACTGAGTATATACATGTGGACCAATGCTGTTAGGTAGTGGCTCAGAATACTGTTCTCCTTTAGTCTATGATAGTGACTCATTCAGATAGTTAAATAAGTTGTAGCCACAGTTTAATTAAACCAAATATGTGATTTATTCATCTATTGCTGTCCACTACAACTATTTTTCTCTATTATGAAGTAGTAGAAAAGGGGTTGGCATCATACTGGAACATTTCTAACCAAGATTATTGGCAAATATTCTTTAAGATGCAATCAAGCATGGAGCAAAATGCACCTCTTTGACTTTAAACATCCATTATTATTAACAATGACCTATTTTATTTTTTACCCTCTGAATTCCACTAATTCAGCCAGAGTAATTTTCAAGTTGGATTGGGAAGAGGAGCAGGAACTGTTTCAAGTTAACCTCAAGTTAAAGATGTGAAGAAGCTTTTAAAAAACTCTGATTGGACAAAATTATTGTGCCATAGTTGGACTATTTCCAACTCTGGTGGAGATGTATTATAAAAGCAAAAGGGGTATAGATTGTCATAGATTAATGGACACTCCTTATGTAGTTCTCCTGTTTTCAGAATCCCAGGTAGTTGGATAACCCCAACTAACATTGAGAGGAAAACTCAGTATTTTAGAAAGTAGCTGTGTATGAAGACAAATAAAGAGACAGTGCACAGTAGTCTCTTGCATTAGATTGTTTCTTTAGTTTTAGCATATTTAGATTTTTAAATCTCAAATTAGACTCTTGAGTCAACTTAGTAGCAACCTTAGTTACTTAATTTCCTTAGGTTATAATACTGTTCCTACTGTTCCATTGAACTCATTTATTTTATTTTATTAGTAAATGAGGGTAAGAACATATACACTATAGCTAAGTGTGTATTTTGCATTAAAATGCATTAAAAAATTTCTACTAAGTTAAAATAGTAGAAAATACATGCTCAAGCCAGAATATTCAACTATTAACTCAAGTATAGTTTTTACTGTAGTTTTATGACAGCAAGTTTGTATATAGTAGCCAAATTAAAATAATAGTTGTTTTAAGATATATGATTGAAATTGAGGTGCTTTAATTTTAACTCTTTAATAATAGAAATAGTATATTTTTCTTCCTATTGAAAAACCTACAAGGATATTCTGTTTCTCTTAATAAATGGCTAAAAGGCGAATATTTCTTTCAAGGAACGAATGAGCAAGATCTGACCTTTTGATTTTAACTTGTTCTTGTTGTCTAGATCCAGCTGTCCGACTGGCGTTGTTCAAAAACAATGAAAATAAATATCCCCCCATGAAACCACCAAAGAAGCCACAGACTACAAAAACTGGCTACTTTGAAGGTAGGCAAAGACATTTCATTCTATTTATCTTTTGGTCAAATCTTCCAAAATTATAAAAGTTGTACCAATATTTTGATCAATTTTCTTAAATACTTTGCTTTGGTCAACAGGAAGAAAAAAGCTTTAATGCATACAACTAAAATCTGCTAATGATGCAGTTATACATGTACATAAAATTTTAAATTGTAATGCCTCAGAAGATTCACTAAAGAGATAGCTTCATTCAAAATATATTTCCTTTATTTCTTGAAAGTTAGAAATGCAGAGTGGAATTTAACACCATGAGCAAGTACACATATGTTATTTGTTAAAAGGATTGCTAGTTTGGAAAGGGTATGCCCTAGGAAATGAAACAATTAGATTTTTTAAGGTTTTGTTAAACTGGAATATATCACTATTATGAAAAATCATAAGACATCTGAACATATGATGTTTCCTGACAACCTCTTCTTTTAGTCTCTCACTGATACAACATTTATCAGTATTAACACTAATCTTAGCATAATCTAGAAAAGAAAAATAGGACTTCTAATTGGTAACCCTATGTGAAAGTGCTTTTGATGCTGTAGTAAGAAGGTAAGACTAATTTATTTAAATAAACAGTTTTTATATATTGCATATTTTCTGGATTTAAATATTCTTCATTTGATCATATAGGAAAAAATAAAATTATTCATCTACTACTAAGATATTACTGAACAACTAATATTGTCTCATTTTAGCAAATAAAACCCTGTTTTGTTGTTGACAGATATTTCAATTCCCTTCATCCTTGAACTGTAAATGAACTACTGTAAAGTGGTTCACCTTTTCCCATGTATTTTTATATGAATATAACTGATCTCAGTGTTATGGTAACAAAAAATATTTAACAAAGGAAATGGTTAGAACCTTGTTTTCTCCAAACAAAATATCAATCACATAGATGCTTGCAATATGCAGGAAGATGAACAGATTCTAAGAACAGTATAAGACGTAAAATGTCTTATACCCGTAGATAAAGAAAATATTTTATATTAAAAGTGGTACATACAGTCACATCTTTAAGGAAATAGGAAAGGTAGATTTATGTCTCTCCTACATCACTCACCTAGTTATCATGACCTGGACATCTAATTTTATTATTTTATTTCCAAATGTTAATTTTTCTTCTCTCATTTTTTCTTATCTTTTGTTTTACTTGGAGTAGAAGTTTGGCACTTTGTCCAATGTTGCTATATATATTTTTATTATGCAAACATTTTAAACAACATTAAGTAGCTATTTTATATTTTTTGCATTTCCTTTTGTTTTCATCTGTTAGGAGGTAGATGGTGGCAAATAAGATGAGGACTTTCCATTTGTAGAGCACTGTATGTTTGGTTAGTGCCTTCTATTGCTTGAGGCATTACATATCCTTAAAACTCTTAATTATGTAGTATTAGTGTTACTTAACTATAGCTGATCTGCTTAGTTCTTAATTAGTTGAATCCAGAGTTAGACTTTATTAAGGTAAAGGTAAAGGTTTCCCTCGCACATATGTGCTAGTCGTTTCCGACTCTAGGGGGTGGTGCTCATCTCCGTTTCAAAGCCGAAGAGCCAGCGCTGTCCGTGGCCGGTATGAGTAAACACCAAATGCACACAGAACACTGTTACCTTCCCAACAAAGGTGATCCCTATCTTTTCTACTTGCATTTTTATGTGATTTCAAAACTGCTAGGTTGGCAGAATCTGGGACAAGTAATGGGAGCTCACCCCGTTATGCAGCATTAGGGATTTGAACCGCTGAACTGCCGACCTAGCTCCAATTAAATAAATGATCACTGTTAACTGTGACTTTGCCATTAATCATGGAAGGGGGTTTCTGTTTAGCATGGCTTTTTCTGTTGTGGATCTTATTATTGTGCATTTATCTTTATGTTGTATTGTTTTACATTGTCTGTAAATTAAACTGGCAGCTCTTTGTGTACCTTTTAAAACAAAGTGGATAAACTATTTTTTTAAAAGTTCAAGTTTAATGAATTGAAAGAATGCAGAAAAAAGGCTCTATTATGCAGAAAAAAGGCTCTATTACAACATATTTATATTTCCAATATATGCATAGCCCTTTCAGGGATTTTTTTTTATTTAGTGGGAAGGATCAGAGATAATTTGGCACATAATCCTAAATGATAAATACATAAATAAATAAATAAATGAATAAATAAATAAATAAATAAATAAAATTAAATTCTTGATGAACCTATCTCTTCTTTTATGTACACTGAGAGCATATCCACCAAGACAAATTCCTTGTGTGTCCAATCACACTTGGCCAATAAAGAATTCTTTTCTGTGTCATCAGGGCCTGAGTCGACAGTACTACACTCCACTGTGAAGTGTTGTGGTTGAGCAAAACCTGTCACCATATATGGCCAAAGCACCACTAACCTAGAGTTTTGAAAAAAAAAAATATTCAGCAACCTGAAAGAGCCCTTGTACTTAGTTGCCTCAGGCTACTGTTCTTTTTATAGCTTGGACATTATGTTGGTAATATATGTACAGTACACTGTAGTGTATGATATACAAAGGGCTCAGTAGCTGACACTCTTGGTTTAGCACTTGGCCAATTATAGCTAATCAAGCAGGGTTGCAAAAGTGCATAGAAAAGGTATTGGTGGCAGTGTTGATAGGCATTTTTATACAAAGTGGTTATTTAGATCACTTTTTAAAAACGATAAGCACATGCAACAAAGGATCTGTAGTTCAAGACCAACTTGAATGTTACTAGGGTGGAAAAAAGCATGCTCAGTTAAATTTCACATAGGGATTTAGTGAAGCATTGCATTTCACTGAAAAATACACATACCCATTCAGAAACCCAAAGGAATCAGACAGAGATTATTTGGGTGGCCAAGGCAATTCTTATCCTGATTTTTGTTAGTGGTGATGTGGTTTGGAATTGAGGACTGTTTCTACTAGGTCTCATTTATGGTTAGATCTTTCTGTGTAATTTTATTTTATTTTATTTATTTTATTTAATCAAACTTATATACCGCCCCCCTCCGTGGACTCGGGGCGGTTTACAGCCATTTTAAAACACAAAATTTCACAAAGAAGCTATTTAAATTTAAAATCAAAAAATATCATTGGCTAATTTATACTTTAAAATTTAAATAATTAAAATTAAATATTTAAACAAT
>JANHFP010001574.1:53166-64686 GCA_032468135.1 Calamaria suluensis
GAAATATAAATTTGCTTATACATCTATACCAATAATTCTGTAATCTAAATATCTATATATCATCTATATCTACATCTATATTAAACTGTTAGAATTTAGTTATATAGTGAAGGTGAAATAACGTGAACCACTATAGAATTGATAAAACAGACACTTACATAGGATTAAGTGGACATATGACAACAGGAATCAAATATAACATTTCTGGCATTCAATTCCAACTTTAAATTACAGACTGGCCAGTAAATGATCTTAAGCTGTTTAAGGTTTCATCAGTTGTCTGCAAGATTTATTTTCTTCAAAATTACAGTACTAAAATGTTGTCTTTTGTTGCTGCGCTGATTCTGATCACAAACCACAATTTTAAGATCGCCTCCCATTTACCAAAATGCTTTGACATAGTGCATTTGTTCAGAATGGGCAGCAATAAAGGATTGTGGGATCATTCTGAAGAAGATTGTTTGACAGAGCTGGCTTGTTTATTTGAGAGTAATGTGAGCTGCATTCAGAAAATGTCATATTTTGTTTCTTGATTGTGTACATTCTCTCTCACTGATTTCAGACAAGCCCTGTAAGGAGAGAAGATATGGATTTAGAGCTTGTTTCCCTGACCAGTGGAAGTACTTTGACTCAGAACAGAGAAAAAAATAATCAGCCACACAGACACTCTGCAGAATCTTCAAGTAAGCCGGGTTTTTTTTTCTTTTTTATAATAGTAGATAAAATTCAAATCACCTGATTAGTTTCCATATTACAATTGTTTTTAGTAGCATGGTCAGGTTTTTGTTTTGGATTCTGTCCTTCTTTGAAATGTTATTCTGTTTATGTTAGGTATATATAGGGCATATAAAACTATATATGGGCATATTTAAAATGTATAGACTTGAAAAAGTTTTATTTCTGCATTTCTCTAGCATGTGTGTGTTAACTTATTAAATGTATCTAGTAAAAGGGGGAAATCTTTGTATATTTAAGTTTATATGTGAATATATATTGCCTTATAAATTCAAAAATGTGAAAAATTAGAGTTGTCCATGATTTTGTTTAACCTGAAAACTGTAATTTAATTACTTATTCCTGTAGGCCTTACCAAAACCTTAATATTTCATTTCCTAAGACAGGTATTTATCTCATTTTTAAGCCACAGTCCTAAAACCATTTGCTTTTTGGCAGCTTTCACTTGAATAAATAACACATGCTCATGTGCTTTACTTTTAATGATTTAAATAATCATTATTTATGAATAAATGGGAAGACTACCTTTTATCATTTTAATTTCTATAGAATGTAATGAAGTAGCAGCTGCAACAAATTTATATTCTATTCTTTTTTTCTAAACTTCTTATAATTTTTATTTGCAAGTGAGGTCCCAAATAATTATATTAGGAGCACTGGAGAGCATGCATGAACCTTGTGATTTTGTTTCAAATTTCATTTATGTATATGTGTGTATGCACACATGCATATACACGTGCACACACATACACACACACAAAAATAATTCATTAGGTTATTACTTCAAAAAAAATATTGTGGAGATAATTGCTAATGACTAGTAATTCATTAATAATTGGAGCTCTCCCAGGAAATGGATAAGAAGTGTGGGCGGAGATGTTGTAGATAAGACAAATTGCGAAATTAAGGAAAGTTATAAAATATGGGAACAAAACACTGGCAAAAATAGAAATGATGTAAAATGAAATTAGATTTAAAAACTGTACAAAATAGGAGATGATCAAAACTATGTTCTTGAAATATGAGTGTACAAAGAGGGGGAAGAAAAACCAATAAAATTTGTTTTAATAATAATGATAATGATAATTGGAGATATCCAAAATACTTAATACTGCATCCTAGGTACATTGATAGTAAGTCTTGAGAACTAGAATGGATTTACTTCTGAAAAATTATGTCAAGGATTACACTATACAGTATAGTACTTTAGAAAATACTTTCATAATAATATTTTCAAAAGAATATAAAACTATAGTAGTTTCTTTTGCTCATGCCACTGTTAGATAATTACAATTATTATTAATGCAGATAGTACTCATTTTACTTGGATCAATAGAAATTCCTATGCATTATATTAAATGAGACATACTGAAATTTGGAGTGTTCAAATTCTTCAGTTTAAAAAAACATCTAGTATCATCAAAGATACACTTACAAACAATCTCCTGTCAATATCTTCTATTTTCTTATGAAGCATTAAAAGCAATTCCAATACCCAAGTAACTAATGTAAGGAGTAAATTCTATTACTTCCCTTATTATAATTTAAACTGGTACTATATTTTGATATAGAGAAAATAAAGATGCATAATATTAAATTGAAATTGTAGGTAGTAGGTTCTTTAGATAAATAGATATTAATAGAAATGCAAAGAAGAACTAAACATTTCATGCTTTCCGCCCAAAGAAATATATTTTTATCTTGTTATCTAATCAGAATCCATATCCATACTTATATAAATTTTTGAATGAAATCCAGCAGGATTTTCTCCTTTTAATGTAATACTAGACTAAATAGGAACTTTGGGAATATAGCTGTCCTCTTCCACAATTATCTCTCATTTCAGTATCTTTTTTGAAGATGTCTTCATGAGTTACATCTTGTGGTTTTAGATTTACATGGTTAGCTTATAGCTCTTGAGACCAGATGTTGGTGTTTGTTTTTTCTTTTCTTTTCTTTTGTAAATGAAAACTGTTCTAACTTTATCCAGAGGATAGAAAGTAATTAGCGTAATAGATGGACAAAGAAACAATTTATAACTATATAATATTTGTAACAAGCAGCAACATGTAGTGACAAATATGGAATTCATATCTTATGCAAAAACAATAGCCTTGAGAGGTTTTTAAGACTAATCTCTTTCATAAGAAAATATCATTTTCAAAATCTCCAATGAAGTTTCTCCCTTTTTGCAACATATTTGAAATTTTGCCAAATTTAAAATTATGCCTTAAAATAAAGAACTCAATTATATTTTCTCACTTGGCATAATTAGAAATCTCATCAAACACCAGCATTACTCAACACCAGCATTTTACATTACTGATCAGCTGTTTATATATAATTCCCTGTGTGGTTCTTATAATTTCAGTGAATAGCTCGCTGCATATCTAGAGTTGTTCCTACTGATATTCTAGTGCATTATAAACATTTTCAGTGCTTTAAAATTAATTTAAATGCTTCTTTGTATTAGTAGAACTTTAATTGACCAACGGACAATGACTAAAATCCACCAAGAGATAGCAGCAGTGTTAAAAATTCTGAAAAATAGAATCTGTTTAGGGCTTAGTTGCTTGGAAAATTTATTCCATAAGTAGACTTACGGCATTTACAAACATGTAGTTCAGCTACTTATAGAGATGAAAACCAGGTATTGAGTGTTGTTGCTTGCAGCTATTGCATATCAAGTTTCTTTTAAATGTAACATGGGAAGATGATATTCATAGTTAGGAAACCAAATATAGCACATGGTATCTCTGGAAAGCTCTCTCTTCACATGGCAAGTTCATTTCCCATCTGATTGTAGTTTTTTCAATTAAAATAAATTGAATGAGAAGGTGACTTGCTGTAATCTCTAACTCTATCTTTGTTTATAATAATGCTTCTGGATGGTACACTAAACCTGTCCTTCCTACCCACTGCCTGTTTGTCTCTCTATTCTGAAAATTGTCTTCTTCCAGCAAACAGTTTTCTCAAACAGACACACTGAAAAGCATGGAGAAGAAAAAACAGTAATTATTATGAGGAGGCCAGTAGATACTGAAAGACAGGTGTATATGCCAGTTTTGGAGACCTGACTATAGAATGCTGCAGCTAGAATGGCCTAAAAATACAATAGCCATCAAACTACATAGATTGACTTCTTATTTTATTTTCCAATTTTTTTCCACTGCTGCAGCTTTCTATAATAACCCATATTTAATTAATATTCTGCCTGAAAAGTAAAGTAGAGGCTGGCTGGTTGACTGGCTAGCTGGTTGGTCTGAGGAAGGGAAATTACAATAAACAATTGTGTGCTAAGTGGAAATTATTTAGTATCATAAGAAAGAAAGAAAATACTTTTTGCTGATGTGATTGTTGCTTGCACATTACGAGCTTATCTCTTAAACTGAAACTTTGGAATACCATTTGGAAATACAGTATTTTACTTGAAGTCTAATGTATATTAATTGATCATGGTTTTTAAGATGAATTCCTGTTCATAATCTACCATCAATAAACATATTCAATGTATGGCATAGAATTGGAATAGGTCAGTCTTATCAGAAACAAAGTTTTAGTAAACTTGGAGTGCATTCAATCATATCTATATTCATAGATACACATAGAAGCCCAAATTCCATAGCTTTACTGCAAAGAAATTTTATGTCAGTGGGATAGTGCTTACAGCAGCAATAAGCCACAATAACACTTTCCTCACCAGACTCTTCATCCACAACATCTCTATTGACACTTGGGGGTTTTTTTTCCACTGAAGAGAAAAGCATCATTTACTTTAAAGCCTACCAAATGTACTATTTCTTACTCATATTATCTTGATTTTTCTTGATAGGTTAAAAAATGTCCAAATCTGTGAAATTGATGTGCAAGAAATAATTGTAGGGAAATTACAAAAAAAAACCCAAGATACAATATTTTAAAGATCATAAAGTATATATTTGCTTAATTTTTCAGTTTCTTTATAACCAGCAAATTCTGAACATTTTGAGTTCCACTAAACTATCAAAAAATCAATAGGCTTTAGGAAATAGCAGGTAAAGAATTTAAAATACCAAGGCAATTTATATATGATTATATACTTGCTTAAAATAAATATATTTATGCTCTTATATGAAAGATGGTTCACTATTAAATACTATTGTTATCCAACATTTTTCTTGTTTCAGTATATTGAATAAATGCATTGTGTTGCAATTATAGTAAATATTTACAAATCAGCATTTCTGATCAAATTTTTATAATCAATAAATGATTTAAATGTAGTTTATATGCAGTGCCCCAATAAAACCTTACTGAATAACAAAATCAAAGCATTCTGGGAAGTTGCTGTTTTCCCATTAAGCTTAAAGGAAGATGACTGAATTCAAATGTTATCATTTGAATAACATTTTCTGTTTCTGTAGAAAAGGATATACCTTCACCTGAGAAATCACAACTGAGCCCTGCCCACAAAGAACGAGTATCATTTCGAGATCATCCAGTTCAACTCAGCGCTGGATGGGGAAGTGGCAAAAAGAAATCAAAATTATTGAAATAGTAATTGACCTTCAGCATTTAAATCTAAATGCAATTTCTTCTCAGTTGGCGTACAAATTATCATCATGTTTTATTGTACCAGATGCAAAGAACTTAAATATTGTGTGTGCTGTATTTAATTTTATTCTCTGTGATTTTTCCAACTTTTCATTTTTTTGCAAAGAAGTTTTATAAATGTTAAATAAATAAATGTTACTGAAATTTATTTTTGCAATGCAATTTAAACTTCAAAAACATCTGCAATTATAAACAAGTGATGCATAAATTGAAGAATTAATTTGGAAAAAAACATACAATAATGGGCATATGATTTTATTGTAGTGTATAGTTGAAATTGTTTGCATAAAATACTTGTATTAATACATATTTGTCCAGATTATATATCAGTAAAAAAAATAGTTTAAAATGGTCCCCAAGTCTAGATATTTTGCTTGGTTACTGTGTAAATTGGAATATATAACTGTTAGGAATATGTATTTGTAAAGAATAAAATATTAAGTTCTCTCTCCATACATATGAACACAATAAATACATTTTGTGTACAGAACTTTTCAGAAAGTACTCATAGTACAACACATCTAGATAAGATACTTACAACGCATTTAAATTGAGCAATGTTAAGTTTTATTTCATATTGCTAAATTATGTTCATTCTGTGGTATTCGGGCAATATTTTTATTATTCATAAATAAACTGTTATCAAAAACTACACAATTATTTTGGTCAACTCTAATGTTTATTTGTATTTGTTAAAATCTTGGTTTTCAATCTCATAATAGTTTTTCTATTTCCATGAAATGATAAGCAATATGTTGATTAGTGCAGCAGAAATTAATGACAAAAACAGAGGTGGGGATAATTACAATGATGATTATGATGATGATGATCTATATTTGCTTATATATAATTGCATTCCACATTCAAAATTACTATCAATGAAAAAAAACAAGGATGAGCAAATATTCTGATCAATAAAATAAGTATGATATCCATATACAATATGTATATTGTATATGTATGTAAAACCTACTGTACCTTCTTTAACATACTAAAGCTTCCATATTTTCTGTTTATATTAGTGTCTTCAAAATGTGAATTGAATATATATTTTAGAACATTGCAAGAAAGCCACAACAATAGAGGTAATAAAAGGTATCAGAACGCTATAAAAAAATACACAATCACTTCCCACCAACTTACCATTTAGAAAATTAAGTTCTGTATTTTAATTTATCATATCACTGTGTATTTTTTTGTAAATGGTACTACAGCCTAAATTTTAGCTTCCTCAATTTACTTCTTCACTTCTTCAATTTCAAAATTCTGAATGCAAGTCAATTGCACGCTAGTTGTGCAAAAGGTCAAGTGTAAAATTTTTGATTTCAAGTTCAAATTTAGATATTTCCTGTTCTTGATTTATGGAATTTAATTCTAGATTAATTTTTACTTTCCGTTTTTCACTTTTGACTTAATATAATAGTATTAAAAATTTAACTATAAAGTTTCAACTTCATTTGTAGTGCATTATAAGTACAAATATGTACTTGTGTCCCAGAATAAATCTACTTCATAGATAACTGAAATCATAAAAAGAGTGCTGCTGCTTTTAAGTGTTAGGGTAGGCTAAGAATCAATTGTATTTTGTCATCAATATAAGTTAATTTTGCTTAATGAATATTGGGAATATGTGAATGAGAACACGACTATCTTGTTCAGTCTCAACTCAATGTTGTCATCTTAACCTTACTATTTGAAAATTGCAATCTAATTTGATCATTACAATATCATTGATATTAATAAAAAACCTCTTGCAAATAGATTATTGTTTTACTTATCTGGGTCATATTGGAAACTAAAAGTGATTTTAGATCTTAAAAAATTGAAATTTCAGATACTTTGGAATTTTATTTTTAAAATGTTAAGACAAGGGAGACTGGTTGAAAATAATTGATTTAGAATGATATAATTATTGTAAATTAATTAATATATAAAGGTTTTTTAAAAAAAAAAAGCTACAAAAAGAAAACCACTTTTTAGAAACAGCCAAATGGCAATGCATTCAGTTAAAACACCTATTATGTTTAGCTATGACATTCTTACCAGCCTCTAAAAGTCTAGACATTTTACCTCCATTGGTGAAGGTTTTTACAGGAGCTAAACCTAGAATTTGTTATTACAAAAACTACAAAATACTATAAACATTGATTTAAAAAGTACACTAATTGAGATGACACAGTATTTTGTATTGCAATTATAATTTAGGTTTTAAAAATGTGAGTATATTTCTTGTTTAAAAACATGGTGATGGTGATATATTTTGGACACTATAATAGATGTTTGAAAAAAATGTTTGTTATCTATTTATTCCAGATGGAACAATTTTGAGGGAACATTAGTATGTATGTTTTGGCTATATCCACTGGTAGTTTCTTCTTGGTTAGACAATAAATACTATGGTGGAGCAATTTCTTGCAAGTAAATTAATGCTTTAATATAAATTAAACAAAATTATATTTGTACACTTTAGAACCTGACTCTATGAAAGCTCTGAATATATGATACATCAGTGGTAGTACAAAAGATTATTTGAAATCATTCTTAGAAAGATTTGTAAATATCATATTTAAGTATAATTCAATTAAACCTGTCAGCTCTCATACAAGATCAGATAATATGATTCATATCTATGTTTAATTTGTAGTTTGAAAACTGAACACCACAATTTTATTATTTGAAAGAGCCAAAATTGTTTTTATCTCTCCTTTTTCTATTCTTTTGTCACTGTTTGATCACCTCTTTCTGTTTATTAATGCAGTTTTTTGTGATATTGATTTAAATTAAATGAAGTATAATCAAGAAACAAAATACACCTATGAATATAATTGTTTGAAATTTAATTATAGTAATTATGGGATGTGAATATGAACATGTATGTATGTGTAGTCTTATTCTAGTTTCCTCTGCAACTCCAAAAAACACAGCTAATTAAAATTGACAGCTGAGCTACACAATTACATTTAGAGTCATAGCATTTTTTTCTTATCATCTTTTTGAAGCTTCATTGCAGCATAAAGATATCTGGCATGGCAGCTCTCACTCTTCTAGAATTTGATTATTATTTTCTCTCTTTTTTAATTAATTTCTTAAAATATAAAACCCACAAATAAATCAGTAGGATTTGCTACAACTCAAGCTACCTGTTTGAGTTTTAGAAATCCCTGGAGCATTAAGGATAAACATTGTCAAATCTCTACTTAAGTATTAATGAGAGGAAGTTCCTATTAGTTTCATCAAAATTTGTATCTCCAGGAAGTCAGGAATAGTTGCTGAGGAAGGGGGTCTTCAGTTCCTATTGCAGGACAAGTCAGCATCACCTGAAAACTCAGAGAAATACTTATTTTTTCCATCCTTTATACTCCAAAACAGACCTAAAGACCTTTTACTTTCTTTCACATCCTACCAAGCCTAAGTCTGTAACATTAATTTAGCATATTTCCCCTCCATTGGATCGCTCCATCTTCTAACTTTCTCCAGAGAAGCTGTGCTCAACTATTGGGTGATGCTCTGTGCTCCTGTGTCACTAATAGGAAAATCACCAATGAAATATTAGCAATTATAGAGAAGAAGAAATAGTCTCAAGTACCTTCCTCATATCATTGCAGAATGAGGGTTTCCTAAAACTGTGTTATTCTCTCCCATTTATCTTTAGCCCAATAGAAATACAAGAGTCCTATTGGTTGCAAAGTAATTGTCAGATTAGAACTCTCTAGTATTTTCTATTATTTTGGATAGGAATTAGACTTCATATATCACGGATTATCTAGATTTCTTGGTGATTTATAATGAAATAACAAAAACAGGATGCTAAACTGGTTTAAAGCAAAGAATTCTTTTCTAAATATATCCCCTATTAGTCACTTAGCCTGGTGGGGATCTGGCTTAATTCAGGTTGAAATTCCAAATTGGGTGGTTTGAATCAAACCCTGGAACAGCAAAGCTAAGGCATTTTCTCCACCAGCTGCCGAGCTGCCATAGCCCTTTAGTAGCGGTGATGGTGATGTCACATGTGCCATGCTGTCGTCTGGCAAATGTCAAGAATCATGTGGTCTGCATTATTTGCACCATGATGTCATGAGATGCCTGGCGTCACATTTCTTCTGCAGACACCAAGTCTGCACACGTGGTCCCCAGGAAAATTAGGTAATCCAGGGACATTGTTTCTGGTAATCCTAGTAGCTGCTTCTAAAGAAATCAAATTTAGGTACTCAAACTCAAAGGCAGCTAAACTGTAAGTACTAAGTAGGCTTGATCATATGTGCCAATTGCCAAAGGACAATTTCTTTCTCACTAATCTGTAGGCAATCTGTCTGATCAGTGCATTGAGAGTGTTCTTTGATTGTTGTGTGGAGGCCCATTTAATTTCACTGGAACACATTTTATTTTGTTAGACTGAATTTCAGAGACTTCCCTTCATGTCAGGAAGAGGATTTGATTCCTATCTAAGAGAACATGAAAGAACAAATATTAAAATAGGGTTTTAAATAGGAACAGTAAGTAGTAGCTGGCTAATTCAGCTATGTCACTTTGTATCTCTGAGAAAGAAAGAAACAAAACTCTCAAGGAAAAGAAACCATTTAATCATGGTTTAGTCAAGATTTTGATATGCCATTTTTCTACAAGCCTTTCTATTTCCATTCTTGTACTTGTGGGTGTAACTTTCCTATCACACCAAAACTGTCCCATCCATTGTAAAAAGATTCTGTAGGACTGTAATATAAGCTTGCTAGAGGAGCAAGCAAATATGACTGGGGAGAGGAATTAAGTGAATGGCACACAAAAAACAGAGGGGGGGGGGGAGAGAGGAATTGTTCTTGGTTACCAACTGGGTGACTTTGAGCCACTCCTTTTTTCTCAGCCCAGCCCACTTCACAAGGGTTGTTGTGGTGGGGAAAATAAAAGGAGGAATGTATACCGATTTGGTTTGCCCCCTTGAGTCACTGGTAAAAATAATAAAAACAGAATATAAACAAGTATGGTGGGTGGGTGTGTGTTAGTGTTAAAACGTCATACAGAAACATTTTGTTGCATCTTCCACTAATAAAACAACCCCCCCATCCGTACTAACCAGTCATGAGCAGATCCATGCATTACATGTGTGCCTGAGAAATACCCATGAATGATACCAGTTGACACCTTGAACCAATCCACATTTCTCTATGAGGAATCCCAATGAAACAAAATCAGAAGGTGCTGAGATCAACAGAGGGCTAAACGAACCAGGCTGGCCTCTCAATCTGAAGCTAAGGAGAAAATCCCATCGTTTCAAAGCCTCGAAACCCGAACCAACGTCGTCGGGATCTTCGTCCACAGGTTGGGACCGAGCTCTAAGTGGATCTGGCCAAACAAACGCGAGGGAAGGCCCAGGAGGCACCCTAGAATAAAGGTTCCCAAACTTGGCAGCTTTAACACTTGTGGACTACCAGAATTCTCTGCTGGCTGGAGAAGTCTGGGAGTTGAAGTCCAGAAGTCTTAAAGCTGTCAAGTTTGGGAACCTCTGCCCTAAAAAGTCTCAATTTCTGTTATTGTTCCTCATAAATTTAAGAGAACATCGCGAAGAACGCGAGTCCTTCAGAAAGCTCTCAACTTGCACTCCAATGCCACGGTTTTCTTTCAAAGAAATGGGTCTCTCCGCACTTCTTCTGCCACCCGGGTTCAGAGCAAAGGCCGGTCACAACCGCAGGGTCCAATCCTCCAGCACCAAAGCGCCAGGCAGAGCCCAGAACCTTTCTCTCCAGCCCTCGCGGAACCGAGCAAGTTTAAATCTCTGCCGGCCAAGCCCAAATGGCCGCACCCAAGATCTGCATGGAAAAGCGAGATCTGTGGTGGT
This sequence comes from Calamaria suluensis, assembly GCA_032468135.1. NCBI lineage: Eukaryota > Metazoa > Chordata > Lepidosauria > Squamata > Calamariidae > Calamaria > Calamaria suluensis. The sequence continues at coordinate 64,325 of JANHFP010001574.1, forward strand.
TGCTTCTGTCTTCAAGATGAAGACAGAATGGGCTCCTCTGAGTTCAAAGAAGCCAGTCCGGTTTCTCCGCAGAAACCACGCGTGGTGCCCACTCGCCCCAGTTCGAACAAGGGTTTTAAGGCATCTTTAAGTTGGGCCCACCTCCTACGCTTGTCTATCCCCGGAGCTGCTTCTTGAAGGAGCAACTTCTATTGGCCCCAAGCAGGAGAGAATGTCTACAGAGATTCTCAATCATTCTCAACCAAACCAACCCTGGGAATGATGGGAGGTGGGGACCACCGACACCGACCGGTAGAGAAATGTCATAGAATAGAATGGAATGAGGTGGGGTGGGGTGGGGTGGGGTGAAGGGGAGGGGAATA
>JANHFP010001574.1:109625-120271 GCA_032468135.1 Calamaria suluensis
TTTACACGGAAAGAAACCCGAGAATACACAAATTTACATACTTATGACCGTGAAAATCTACGAAAACATATATATATATATATTTAGTATAGCATTAAGTTATAATTCATTTGTTCTCATATAGTATATTTGATTGTTTGATTGATAGTCTATTTGCCATTAAATTAGTGACCACATAGATAGATTTTCTTCATGACAATCTATCCCCAACCTTGCCTTTCAGATCTTCCAAAGATCCTCACCTCACCATTGTAACTAAGTCCATCTTGCTGCTAGTGGTCCTCTTCTTCTCTTTCCTTCCACCTTTCTCAGCGTTCTCCAGATTGGTAGGTCTTTCTATAATTTGTCCAAAGTAGGATAATTTGAGTCAGGTCATTTGTGCCTGGGTTGATTTTTTGATGATACATCTGTTTGTTTTCTTGTCTCTACACAGGAGTCTTCATCAGAATCAAAGTTTAAAAGCATCACTATAATTTCTCTCTTGTTTTTCAAATTCTAATATTTCAATTATATAACTTAGTAAATTGTTGAACTGAATCTCACAAATTAATTGAAAATTTCCAGCCATATTTTCTACTCCTGTTATTGTTTATCAGTTAGTATGCATTTACTGCAGGCAGAATCTCCAAATTAAAAAAAAACTAAAAACTAAAAAACTATTTCGACGGAGAATATAAGTTTTTCAAATAATCAATTTCTATATCCCCTGAGTCTTTGGGTTGAAAGCCAGAATGAAATATTATATACATTAATTGACCTAATTCTCCTCTGGACTGTCAGCAAAGGATATAACAAAGCTACTCAGAGAGCCACTTAAACCTCTGTATTTATCCACACTTCCTATTTATACTACTAAATGTTTAAAACAACACTGGCTCATTCATTTGCTCTTTCTTTCAAATTCCTTTGGCAGGGCTGTATGTTTTGAGGGTGTCACCAGGCCTCCTCTCAAATAAATAAGGGCTGTGAAGAAGAAGGAGAAGAAGGGAACAAAATCTGCAGTTACAAAGTAGTTTGGACTCATTAAATGCAGATGGCCCACAAGGGGGGTTAATTATAAGGGAGAGAACACACATCATGCTGAAATATAGCCCTGTTTTCTATCACTTGTTACCATTTGACTGTCTGTCTCAGGAAAGTGAATTTAATATATCTTCCTGGCCATCAGTTGCCCTTTTGGTTACTCCTTTTCCCTCTGATGTAGCTAGATTTTCTTATAGGACATACAGAGATGAATGAGCTCTTACAACACGTAGAAGTGAAAGAAAACATTTCTTTCTGCACCAGAACAGATGAGATTCGTCATTAAAAGAATGGATTTGACCTTGTCAAGTGGACCAAAGCAATTTATAAATAAACTCTCTTTTTTTCAGATGGGGGGGGATACTTTCCATCAAGTACTAAGTTAGAAGAGAAATAGTAAAGTCTGTAGCTACATTGCAGTGGGTTGAATCCAGCTGCTATTATATTTAGGGTAGGCCTGTTGAACTCAATGGAATTAAACTTAAATCCCATACATTTAAAATTATGCACTCAATCATTATGCAAGTAAATAACTGATTGAAATACATAATATTAAATTGTTTTATTGCATTGTTAAAGAAGTATTCAAAATGACAATTTGGAAATAGTTGGAATGCCAATAAGGGCATTGCAGGAATGCTGAAGTGCATGGAATTTGTGAGCTAAATTTGAATGCTACTGCTATTCAATGCATCTTATTCCCAGATAATGCTGGACATAATCCTTAATATTTATATATTTGTATATAAATACTTACATATTTTTACTTATTGCTACAATGCTTTTACTTTACTAATGAGTAAATCCAAAGATTATGGCTTTTTCCTTCACTCCATGTCCATAGCAGGAAAAGTAACAATGGATTGAATTTTTATGTTGCATGAAAATAATTCTATTTAAAGACAAGATACCCAGGACCAAATAGATGCCAAATGAGCAGCCAACAATGGTGTCCCTCAGTAGAAGTGAAAATCTCACACCAGGAGATGAAAACAATTGTAATATTATATCTGACATCATTTTTAGGCCAAGCTTTTAAACTTCACTCACTCGTCATTCCAAAGAAAATAATATTTTAACACTACAGATTAAAGTTAAACATGGCAGTTAAGAACAATTAGAAAATGTTCAAGTAAAATGGAGTGTGGCAATGAAAGAGTTAAGCACATGCTAGCTGGGGACCAGACCACAGTGAAATTCTATATTTTCTTGGTTCTGTAAGCAAGTGCCTATTCTTCTTAATGGTTAATCCAGGGCTGAAGAACTGTTGTGATATCTGAAGAATCTGCCAGTATTAATCTGCAATTTGTCATTGATCTAGCATTTTGAATATACTTATTGCTTGATTAACTTCCTTATATTTAATCTTAAACCAGTGAATTGCAGTTATTTTAAAACTGAGCCACAATATGTGAAATATAGATCTTGGACCTAGGTTTTCCCTCTACAAAAGAAAACTAAAGTAGAATTCTAAAACAGGTAACATCTTAATCATAACTACTTTATGAAAAATGAAACTTTTGCTCTACAGTGGAGTTTGCCCTTCAGGTATTCCATAACAATGTTATATATTCATTTATTTTTTAAATACCAGACTCAGTGTAGAGGGTAGGAGTAAAAAGAAGTGACCCTAATTCTTTGTTGATGGTATGTTGTAAATAAGCAGCCCACTCTAATGTCAAACTTCAGAAAAAAAATCCTCTGTACAGTAGACCATCTGTGAAGCCTGTGGAAAAGATAGACTATGAACTCTGCTGTGTGACCACAAAATGAGATTATTGACTCTCCGTCAACAATTAGGGCTGGAACATGACCAAAAGAGATTTTCTCAAGCAGTTACAAAAGGACCACACTGCAACTGTTCATAGCTCTTCAGCAGATTTATGTTTTAATTCATTTATGGGTCACATTATCAAGTGCAGTCCCACTAAGACAAAAAGACTGTGGGGAAAAATATCTGCGGCAGATCTACATTACTGCATTATGACTCATAGATTTATAAGTTATGCTAAGCAGTTTAAAGCAAAAAATATTCAAACTTTGCCATTACAGTATTTGCCTTGTTAGATCAAAATAAAGTTGTACTTAATACAACACAGTGTTTCCATCAGCAGCTAAACTGGATGCCAATAGAAGTCACAAGCTGAAGTGGTGTCCTGTTATATCTACCACTTTAATGCTCCTCCCAAATAGCATATCTTTGAGTATACCACTTTGGGACATGAATATGCAATTAGTTATAATAATTAATAATAGTTCTAGCCTTCTTCATTCTGCCATACGTACTGTACATTATCCAGCCTCTTAGAGACAATGATTGCATTTTTATGAACTCACATACTAATGAAACTCTCTAGGGCAACTCCTTGCTCAGTGTAAAACCTAAAGTATATGATGCAATTTTAGTAACTTTACTGGATGCCTGTCCAGCTTACTTAACTTATCCAACAAATGGATACCCACACAAGTTTATAAAAAAGTTCCTGACCACTCAATCCAATGCAGCACAAACAAACACAAACCTTAAAAAGAATTACACTGCCATAGATCAAGAATATCTCAGAAACCTCCAACAGACTACTACAACCACATGGAATCAGTGTAGTACACAAGCCAGATAAAGCCCTTCAAAACATCCTAAGCAAGTCAAAGGAGCCAGCAACCCCAGAAAAAACCCAGGAGTCATCTATAACATACAATGTAAGAACTGCAACAACCACTATGTAGGACAAACAGGCAGAACATTGGCAGAATACATCCATGAACACTAACTGGCAGTCAGAAGACAATGACAAAAATTATTTAATTTCACACCATACAGACAGATTTAACCATAGTTAGAATTGGGAAAAAGTGACAATCTTAGACCAGGCCAGGTCCAAAAATGCCAGGGAATTTCTAGAAGCTTGGCACTCTGACAAATCATCCATCAATAGACACATAGACATTAACAACATTATAGACTATGCAAAAGAGGCAATCAACCAGCCCAAAAGAGAACAAAAAGACTCCAGCATTTCTCCACTGGTAATCAGCACCCAGATCAACACAGATTAACTCCAAGGTTAACCTCAGACCAGGGGTGGGTTCCACTTACCTTTACTACTGGTTCTCTTCCTGCATGCGTGAAGTGCTCATGCCCATCATGCTTTTTGCGCTCTGTGCATGTGCAGTAGAGTGCAGACCAGCATTCTTTGCATGCATGCATGCCAAAGTGCTCTCTGCGCGTGAATGTTGGAGCATACATGGCAAATGTGCGCTCCGTGTATATGCAGTAGAGCACATTCGGTGCACACACTTGCAAAGCATGCTGGTCTGCGCTCTACTATGCATGCTCACAACAGTTTGGGAGACGCAAGGCGCGGCAATGAGCTCTGCCGCACCGATTCTGGTGCCGAAAAAAAAGAAAAAAAGCATAAAATTTTTGTGGGGGTGGGAGGGTCCAGCTCGCAAATGGTAAGAACCGGTTTGGTGATGTTATTCAGTTAGCGCTACCAGATTGCATGAACCAGTCTGAACAGGGAGCAACCCATCACTGCCTCAGACCAACAATCAAGTAAACAATGCCCAAATCAAGAAACTGCCAAAGAGCCATCATTAGACAAGCCAATCAAAAAATATGCAAGACCACCCACACTCATACAGACATGTAAGTCACCAGAATATAAACTGACAACAAACAGCACTCCTTACTAGCACTGATGGTGTAACCTAGTTAGGGTAATGAAACGTCTGCAGGAAAATAAACAAGTTCAGGGAGCACCAAGAACCCTTCATTTCAACCCTGACCTACAAATATTGTCCTTTATTGAAATGTCACTATGTTTTCATCTTCTTCAATTGGCAAGAAGTTCCTGGGTATCAGAGACTGGTTTCCTTTGGGAACAGAAGTCACTGAAGTCTACACTTTTCAATATATTTGCAAATATATAAAGAAAACATTAGTTTTCAGCAAACAGGTTTTATATTCAGAACAATGCAAATTATTATTGTGCTTTCAGGTTTCACAGCTTGATCTATGTTCCCCCTCTTTCTGCTTCAGAACTGCAAGAACTTAGTGTTTCTTTCTGCTTTGCACATAGATATGCTTTACTAATCTTCCATTCTACAGAGGCTGACTGCTGAAATTCTCTACTGAATTAATTTCAAGCTGACTTCTAACTGCTTTGGATGGCTTGAAACATTAAGTGTTTATTTGCTTAAGGAAAGATATATACAGACTCATAACCTTAATGGATGAATCTATCCTGCTTGATTCTGCAGTTTAGGATTTAAATAAGGACTAAGTGTGACCTTCCCTATTTCATCCACACAAACACAGAAACACAGACATAAAAGCCTTCAAACTAAAGCAAATGAATTCAATGCTAATATCCAGGAGATGGATATTTTGTAGTACAAGTAAAGAAAAAAAATCAAATAATTAATAGCAAGGGTTGAAGTAATTGGAGACATAAAACTTCATCAGAATCATAGTTTTCAACATATCTTTGTTTTAAAAAGAGATGGGCTGGAATCTGGTTATCTCTACTTTAGTGGTCAAGAGTCAGAGAAAGAGCTGTACAGATATAAATGAACATTTCAGAGTATAGGTCATTTGGCATGTGGAGGAGGAGGTTTCCTTGCTTTTACTCCTTCTGTTGTCTCCTCCCCAGAACTGTTTGCAGATGTTTTAATGGCTATTTTTATTCTTTTGTGTCATTATATGATCTTCACTCCCAATAAAGCAATAAACTTCCTTCCTTCCTTCCTTCCTTCCTTCCTTCCTTCCTTCCTTCCTTCCTTCCTTCCTTCCTTTCTTCCTTTTTCTTAGTCAAATGTTACTTTTTTCAGAGCTTTTGAATTTGATCTCCCATACCACTGATTCCACATTGCTGTTATCAGTGGTGGGTTTCACTTACCTTTGCTATTTGCTTTGCTTGCATGTGCACGTGGTCACTTTGCTCACATGCACATGTGCAGAGCATATTTTATGACGTAGGTAGGTGGGTGGAGCCTTCCGCCGCTGCTACTACCAGTTTGCCTGAACCGGGCTGAACTGGTACGAACCTACCACTGCCTGTTATGCACCAACATCTTTTAAGATGTTGCCTTTCAATTCTTCATCTCCTTCTGGCTGTTGCTGCAAAAGGCAGAGGAGAATGATTTATCTCCTCACCAGTATCAAATCTTCGATAACTGACATTGTAGGAAACAGTATAGTCAACAAAATGGAGCCAGCTTTGAGCAGAGAAGATGTGTGAATCAAATGGAAACGAAGGATATTTTGTGTATAGAAGCTTGTGTGTAAATGGCTACTTCTTTTCTAGCTTTGCATTCTGGGATGATTTTCTTTTTTTAAAAAAAGTGATCCATACTCTGCCTTTTTTTTTTAGGAAAACTGAGCTATAAGCATGTTCAAACCAAGACAACATACATAAATCTAACTTATTCTTTATCTCTGCAATCATATTTTGCATAAGCAGAATCAAAATATAAGTTTTATTTGGGGAAATAGGGAAACACATCACATATTTGAAAGCTGGGGGCCAGGCTGAGTGTGGGCAGGGTGGGCGTGGCCAGCTTGATGTCACTCATGTCGGGGGCACCTGTGGTGGCCTGAGCACTCTGCCAGTGAAAATGGGCTTCTGAGCTTCATTTTTGGCGGCAACAGTCTCCTGCAACCTTCTGGCAGTGAAAACGGAGGTTGGGAGGGCTGCAGGCTGCCCTCCCAAGCGTCATTTTCACTGGCAGAGGCATTGCGGGCCGGTCCTTTGTTGTTTCTGGGGTGGCCCTGCGGGCTATATCTAAACACGCCATGGGCTGGATCTGGCCCCTGGACCTTGAGTCTGATTTAAGACAACATCTAATGGAGGAAAAAAATGTCACTCTGCCTCTTGATCTATTTGTGTCAAAGCTCCTGCCTAGGTTCATAATATATGCAGTGGCACTTCCTTCCCTGTAACACAGTTTAAATCGATGAGAAAGCCAGTTAACAGATTTGCTTAGAGTTTTTTTTTTTTCTCTGTAATACATAATACCTTATCTGTCTGAATTTTTGTGCCAGCATCAGTACAGCTATGGCTGAGAAACTAGCAGTTCTGTCTACTATCAGGTTGCATTTTTAATATGTATCATGTTGTAGCTGAACATGATAGATGAAGTGTGATCTTATGAACAGCACTTTGAAACATACAGCAGCCTTTACCAAAAAGATGGAGAACTTTATTGTTTACTGGAGGCAATGTGAAGTACAGTTAATAAAGAAAAATATTTTAAGCTAATGCATGACATCACCCTCAACTAAAATCTCTCTCTCTCTCTCTGTCTCATCATATGTGGTTTGTATATGTATGTGGAACAGAATTTAGTATTTGGCAACAGGACAACAGGACAAAATGTGAATCCGTTTCATGAAAAAGAGATAGTGTTCTTCATTGAATATTATTTTCAAAAGTAACACAGATGAGTAATGGTTAACGATCATCTTATGAAAAGCAATCTTGAGTTAATTCAGTCCAGATAATGAACCTTAAACTGTTTTAAACCTTATTGATCAATGCATCTGATAATCATCCTGGAACATTTTAATGATAAGCCATTAATTGTAAACCATTCTATCACCCATACAAGATTCATGCTACTTTAAAGTAAGGAACATATTTATTTTATAAGTTTTAATACTGCCCCAATCTTTAGACAGGTTCTGTTTACTTTCTTAAATTTACATACTTTGTCCAGTTAATGAACACAAAAAAATTCTAAACAGTTTCACATTACAAAAGAGTCAATCTTAGCATTTATAGAGAACTCTGTAAGTTCTGATATAAAGAATACGCAAATTTTAGTGTGTTGGACTGCATAGTAATAATGCAATATTTAATGATAAGAATATCCAAAGTAAAGTTTTTTTTTCTTGGAAGAAAATCTTGAATACAATTGTTTCAGATTTCATCATCAGTTCAAGCGATGCCAGCCACCAAATTAATATTTATAAGTCTCTCTGTGTATAAATGGAGTCTTGCTTTGAAAAAAAAAGTGTTAAAGATACTATTTTTAAAAATGTAATGGAAGATCATTAATGGCAAAATAAGATATGTATTATGCAAATGTAAATATGTACTTCTGTAGTTAAAAAGTCCTACTGCAATTTAATGGAGAATGCTGCACATATTTTCTTTTTAAAGAAGATTGTGGCCAGGTGTTCTGTGTTCAATCTGCTATTCAAATTATGAAATTGTGGGTCTTTCATCGCTGGAGGTTCTCAAGAAAAGATTGGACAGCTATTTGTCCAGGGTAGTATAATAACTTCTGCCTTGGACAGACAGAGAGAATGAAACTGATGTATGCAACTAGCTGTACCCATACAAATAAGTTCTGATTAGCATCAGTGACCACCAAATATAAACAATGGATTGGTGGACTTATGCCCAAATCAATTCAAAATACAGACAAGATATGAAAGACAGAGGGATAAATTTAAAAATATCGCAATTGGATAAACTTTTAACAGAACCATCAGACAAATTAATTTCCAAAATATATATATACTTACAGGAGACTGACTGAGCAGCAAAAAGTATTAAAAACACTATTGCTGCATGGGAAAAAAATATTAGAAGACCAATAGACCAAGAAGAATGGGAAGATACATGGATAGAAAATATACAAATGACTAAGGCCACATCTTATAAAGAAAACCAGTACAAAATAATACATAGATAGCACCTAGCACTGCCCAGGCTCGCTAAGTTCTATCCAAATTTAAATCCAAAATGTTGGAAATGTTCAGATCCCCATGGCACATAATATCACTGCTGGTGGACCTGTCAAAAATATTGGAAAAACATTCAAAATTGGCTTATCCAAATTACAAAACAGAATATAAAATTAGAACCGGAATTATTTCTACTGGGTTTATCTCGAATCAGATATCCAAAGTTAAAAAGGTATTTAATAACCCATATAATTACTGCTGCAAGGATCACTTTCATGCAAAAATGGAAAGAAGGAAATGTCCCAACAGACTATGAAGTTATTCAGAAGATCCTGGACTGCGCGGAGATGGATAGATTGACCCTGAGATTGAGAGATAAAAAATACTTGCTCTATTACGAGGCATGGACTTGATGGTATGATTGGTTAAAGCAAAGGACACAATGATAAAATAATGCTGGTATGAATAAAAGAGATAGTAAAGAAAAGGGTTGAATAAAGAAGAGAAAGAAACTTCCAAGAAAACATGCTATAATTGTAGTACTAAGGAATACAAATCAACATCATATGGATGTTTCTACTTGGTGTATATATTCATATTTTCTTCTTCTAATGGTTGTTTTTTAAAATAATAATTTTTTCTAAAAAAAAAGTATAACAACCTCTGCCTTGGACAGACAGAAGAGAATGAAACTGATGTATGCAACTAGTTGTACCCATACAAGTAAGTTCTGATTAGCATCAGTGACCACCAAATATAATTCGTGAAAACCCCCATAGTCTTCCTTTAAAAACTGAGGTCTTCAAGGTTATTCTGGCTAGACTCCAGCTATCATCTTTATTTCCAAAAATATTAGCAGATCAGGGGTGGCATTCACCCCTGAATTCACAGAAGGTCAAAAACAAAATGTAATGACATCCAAGCAGGTGGGTGGAGCCTCCTCTATGATATTATGCAATCTGGCGCATCCAGATCACATGACCAGATAGACCCAGCTGAATTTCACCACTGTAGCAGGTCCTAATTAGAGCCATATGAAGTTTTCTTAGAAGAAAGAATGATGAAGTGTCTATGGTGCTATTTTTAAAATTATTACTATCATTAAAATTAAGTTCACCTCCTCCAAGAAAAGGATAAGGAAAGCAAATGTAACTGGAATCATTGTCTAGGAGTGGGCCACAAGAGGTAAATTTTGATAAGCCAGTGCCTTGTAACTGTAAAATTTCTCATAGGATTTTTTCCTGTTTTGGATCACAAATGGTTGAGCTATGTCGCCGTCATTTGCCTGGATCCCTGCCTCCTTTGGTGAGAGTAAAGGAGGTGGGGATGAAGGGCGAAGAGAGGGTGGTGTAGGGTGGCATAGGAATAAGATCTGCTTCGGCGGGGAAGGGATTTACCATCTCCCTTTTTCTGTTTCGAACTGCTCCTAGCATTCAGACACAGATGTTGAACTGCAGCTTGCGCTGTCGGAGGGTATTTTATCATCTTACCCTTCGGTTTTTGTCATCCAACTCTGTTTTATGGCTGGCTCCTTTTCTGAGACTCTTAAGAAGATCGCCATGGACCCCAGAGAGAGACTTGTATATTCTCCCGGGACACTACGGACTCTAGGGAATGCCCCCCTTTCCCTAGGATGGCCCCTAGTTCATGACTCATGTGTCCTTGATGAAGGGCGTTCAGCCCAGAGAGAGACACAGAGGCGGAAGGGGATAAATTTGGATCAGAATAAGGGGCCAAAATGGGAGTTGAGAAAATTTTTAGCTAAATTTTTAATTGGGTTAGGGAGGGGAGGTCTGGGGGGAGACCTCAAAGAGGGGAGGGATCTGAAGGCCGGTGGGGAGGGAGAGGTTGAGCAGCGTGGGAGACCAGAGGGACGGGAATCCTGTGAGGTTCAATACATCAGTACCGTGATGGGGAGGGGCAGGTA
>JANHFP010001575.1:62135-74256 GCA_032468135.1 Calamaria suluensis
TTCCTTGTACTTGTTGACAAATTAAATAAATAAATAAATAATAAAATAAATAAATATTCATCTTGAGTCATCAAAAGTGACCCACACAAAGGAAAATTGGGTTTCCTGCTCACAACTGATGTGGAACTAAATTCCCATACACTGTTTATCCACGCTCAGTTGGAAAACAAATGAATACAGTACAAATATGCTGTTACAGTAGGTAAACAACTAAAATGTAGAGAACCTTTGTCAATCCACTCCAGTTGGCCAGAGACCTACTTTCTTCCCACATCTGAGATTTACTTAATTTCCTTAGTGGAACTTTACTTCTAGTCAGTTTAATTACATACACCAACTATAGTGGTTTATATGAGGAACTGCATAAAAACAAACTTCTCCATGTAAACGAAAACCATCATATATAGCAATACCTTTCCTTTTCTTCTAGACCCTGCAGTATTCTTAGCAAACTTTTTCAGAAGGGATTTGCTACTGACTTCTTCCTAAGGCTGAGGAAAAGTGATTGGCTCAAGGTTACCCAACTGGCTTTGTGCCTAAGATAGAACTAGGACACCCAATCTTCCACTTTCTAGTCTGATACCTTAACCACTACACCAAACTGGCTATTCTAATAGCTATATAGATGTCATAAAAATAGCAGAAGAAACCACCCAAAACCAGGACAGGAACAGGCAGATTTGCATAATATTTGCACCAACCTACTTTTAGTGCATTTATTAATGTAAAGGTCATAATCAGTACTATGTAAATAAGAATTCAGAACATCTCACAGAATGAGATGGCCACATAGATAAAGCACTTATGCTTTCTTTCCAGTGGTATATTCCCTTCCAACTGACCCAAGTTCCTCTGGAGACCACAGAGACTGTGTACTGCAGAAATCAGAATGTGATTTCTGAGTTCAGCACTAGGAGCACTGGGTCTTGGAGAACAAAGCCTTCTTCAAAATAGAAGAACATCAGGAAAGAAGGTAATTAGCAATAGGCAGCTAAGGAGGTTGATATTTCCACTCTAAACCCTGTAAAGGCATGAGACCCAAAAGGGTGGCCGTTCTATCCATTTATTGAGTAAATTATGATGGTAAATGTAACTAATTATTATTATGTACAGAAGATGTTTAATTCTTTTTCCTACTGTTAAAGTTCTGAAAAATGTCACCTTTAAAGCTGCTGTTTCAGTTTAAAGAGAAACTCCCATTGAAATAGAGGAAGATTTACCTGGAAGTAACTCCAGAACTTCTTTTGATTATTTCCTGCCTACCTAAACTGCCTGCACAACACTTTCAGTTCTTGACCTTCAAGTCCACCAAACATTCAAAGTAGGCTTGCCTTCCTCAATTAGTACAGAGAGACCAAAACCAAAGAAATTGATTTAAAATATGTGAAGATGAAGTCACTAAGATAGACCATAAAAATAAAATTTCTTTCTAAAAACTGATGACCTAAATAGTTAATTCTGAAAGCAACCAGTAAAACAACATAACAAGGAAAAGCTTTGCAAAATATTGATTTAATGCATCGCTTAAGCAACAGAATATCTCAAGCTAGAATTATCCATGCTCTATTTCCTTTTAACTTGGACAGTTTATCTATTCACTTTTCTCAAAGGAACACACACACACATAAAGAGGCACACACATTTCTACATGAATTGGTTTTTATCTGAAGCATAGCTGTTCATCAGAGCCCAACCAAAATCCAACAAGTCAGCATCTATAATAAGATGGATGCATGGTGCTAATCCTAGGTATTTTCATTTTATAATGTTGCATTGCAAAAAATACTATACATTCAAATTTAAATATACAAGAGAGCAAATAGAGTTATGTATGAACTTTACAGGAAGGTAGGCAGGAAGCACAGTAGCTTTGTGGCCCTAATCCAAGACCACTTCATTCAGAAATATTTCCCAACATAATCAATGACACTGACTTATTTAAGCCTATAAAACCAGACTACAATTTTAGATGAGTTATTCCAAATGTTGGCTTTATCTTTCCCAGCATACAGCCACCATATCTGAACCAACCTAGTACAAGATAAAATTGAAAGGGTGGAAGTAAGAAGACGGTTGTCTTCATACTTCTTCTGTTGGCTCTTCCCAAATAATTGTGCTTCAATTGATTCATAATTTGAGATTTCAAGGTCAGCTCAGGCTACTTTGGAGCCCGAAGTGAATAATCAATAGATTGACAGTTGAATCTTGGTTCAACACTAATAACATAACAGCATCCACTTCTTACCCAAGAGCAGAAGGCTAGATTGAAGAGAGTTAGTTACTAGCTTCTACAGATAGCTAATGGCTGAATGGGCTTGTCAGTGGGAAAGTCAACAGCCCAGGTTTGAGACCTGAATGCAATGTGATGGGGTGAGCTACTGTTACTTGCCCAGTTCCTGCCAACCTAGCAGTTCATTCAAAGTATGAGTTGATGAAAGCCACTTCGGTTGGAAGGTAACAGTGTTCTGTGTGCCCTGCTCTATAGTTTTGCTGGCCACTGTCTTTGGACAATGCTGGCTTCCTTGGCTAAGAAAAGGACACGAGCACTACCCTCTTGAGTCAGACATCATTGGACATGGGAAACCTTTACTTTTATTCATAGATTATTATCATTTACTATCTGTAGGAATGGCTACATCTGCCAATTTTTTGTTTCTTTCCATTTCTTTTTTCCCCAACTGCATCAGTTTTGAGAATTTGTTCCTAAAAAGCTTCTACAAAAATTGCCTTGTGTTTTATTTTTTTTCCTAATGAAGGCAGTTTTATGCAATTTGCCAGATGGTCTTACTTTGTAAGCCACTTGACTGAATATTATTCATTTTCTTTATCGTTCATTTTTGTATGCATTTTCTGTAATGGGAAACTTAATCTCAGATCCAGAATACCGTGCATTTCAGAAACAACTGAATCTCAGTTTGCATCACAAGTGAGAATCACTTAAGTTCTTACTAAACTTCATTTTTCCATACTCCCTGTCCAGAGATATTTTCTTATTCTAAAGAGCCAATACAACATTTTGCCCTTGAACCATTTTTATTTCCTGCCATCAGAGAAGGTTTCTACAAAAGCCATCTGTTCACTTTCCTAACTGTCCTGTTCTTCTTATTTTTATTCCCCATACATTATTATTTTTTACTTACAAGGAGGCTTGGTCCTTATATAAGTTAAACATAAATATACAATTTCTGCATTTCATGACTGGAAACAAAAGCTTTGCCTTGTTAGAACCATAGCCCAATAGCCACAGAATAATGTAAAAGTTTAAACACTGAAAGTAGCTGTAAGGGAAAAAATTGTCTTTATCAAGGCCCATTTATTCACCATGGTGCTAGTAATGGAAGTAGAATTCCTCCATTTGTCCCCTCCCAACTGCTACACTGAACATAAGCTAGTTTAGAAATGGAGAGGCTGGATGTTAGATGAAGTCGACTGGGATTCCATTGGAAGTAGCTGCAGAGACGACACTTGGTGTTGCTGCAGGAAATTGTTAACTGAAGGTGGCAGTCATAATGGCAAATTGCAAAAGGATTAATGGCAAAGGTGTTTATTTGCAAAACTTATAGACCAATTTTTCATTTTTAGAGATCAGAAACAAATACTTTAGTACGATTCAATATTTTTGTAGTTGGGCACAATATATTAAGTGCTTTGCAAAATTCCAAGTCACAGGAATAATTTATTAAGCACTGAAATGGACTAAACGAACTAAGGATGATATTGTCTGGTTGCTGTATAAAAGGGAGGGAATGAAAAGCAGATACCCCAGAGTAAAGAGTGAGTGTGGAAGCAATTAAAAATAAAAGCAAGAATAGGACATCAAATATTCCTTCTGCTATTTCAGGAAAATCTCTTTATCAAGAGAGATTGCTAAACCCTCTGTACCAAAGAGTTTTCAAGTATCAATTTCTGTTTTATAACAATCAATTGCATTTGTTTCTATGGAAGAGTAGAAAAACTTATTAAAATAAATATTTCCTAACAGTGGGTTTTTTTCACTGTAAATTGCAAACTAACCTTACTCTAGAAACTTGAACCGACATAAGGTGAGAAATAGGCATCATGAATATGACAATTATGTCATACTATTTATGAGAGTTGGGGGGAATTTTATACTGTATTACTATAATGATTGTGTTTTTCAGTCAATCCTTTATGCACTTGCAATGTATCTACTGTTCATGCTAGATAAAATATATTCTTTTTATTTATTTCATTAGGTATGGCATTTGCAAACTGCTCTGACTTTTGTTGTTGTTATAGTTGTTTTGAGCCATGGAAATGTATTTTATGTTTAAAATGTACATTGCATTTTCAGCAGAATCTCCCTCAGTAAAGACCATATTTTCCAGGGCTAGGGATATTTTTTCCCCTCACTGCTGAAATGACAGCACATTTCTTTTCAGAATAGGGGTAAATGTCAATCACTCAGTAAATACAATGGAAGCATCAACCAGTAAGGTTGAATTAAAATTTCTTCTTAAGAACCTCACTTATGGGAAATAAACCTGTCTTTTCACATAGACAGCTCTTTTTATTCCTCTGTAGAGCAATAATAGATCAATACAAAATTCTCAATTCAGTTCCTTGAACCTAGAGATACTGTAGGTTTATAAAGCAGCTTTGTCTACTACTACATTCATGTTGGAAGCATCTTTCAAGGCACTTCCAGGTTGAAAGGATCAGCAGGTGACATTACCATTGCTCGGGCATGCCCAAGAGGCCACCTTTCATTTACCTGTTATTTTCCCACCAAAGTGGTACCTATTTATCTACTTGTATGTTTGGGTGGGAAGAAGTGGGAACAAGCTGGTGTGAGCTCATCCCATGAGAGAGTTAGCACTCTTTGGTTTCAAACTGCCAAGCTGATCTTCTGACTCAGTATCCTAACCACGTGAGCCATCAAGGCCCGTAGCCTTGTCCAAAACTCTGGATTACAGCTAAAGGTAATGTTCAACTTACAACAGTTTATTTAGTAACTGTTCAAAGTCACAACAACACTGAAAAAAGTGATGTGACCATTTTCACATTTATGATCGTTGCAGCATCTCCATGGCCATGCAATCAAAATTCAGACACCTGTCAATATTGACTCATATTTATGATGGTTGCAGTGTCCCAGGCTCATGTGATCATCTTCTGTGATCTTCTAAGATCAGACAAAATCAGTGGGAAATCCAGATCCGTTTAACAACCATATTACTAACTTAATAACCTAATTCACTAATAGCTGTGGCAAAAAAGGTTGTAAAATGAAGCAAAATTCACCTAACAAATGCCTTGCTTAGCAACATAAATTTTGGGCTCAATTGTGATCATAAGTTGAGGATTACCTGTACTTATTGGTTATCGAACCATTTTATTTTAATTTATTTTATTATTCATCCATTTTATTTTATTTGATTTCTTGGTGGAATCCATCTAAACAAGTGACTAGGAGTTTCCTATTTGCATAACGTATTACAAATTGTTCATTGTCTCACTAGAGTGTGTGTACAAACTTGGGATACTGGCATGTATCTTTGATTATTCCTATTTCTATAAACAGCTGTGCTTTCATCAGCTGTTCTTTCCTTGCAGTGCTCTACAATACCTGTCTATGAAGTGAGTAGGTTACTTATGCAACCACTTGAGCATAAAGAAGTCTACTTGAGATGACCCCAGGCCATTTTTCATCACTGTGTTCTATGAATCTGTAATTTATCTAGAAAAGTCACTTAAAACAGCAAAGAATCTATAAATCTATAAAAACAATGCATATTTCATAAATGATTGCAGCAACATTTGAATTCCAAGTTCTGTTAACTAAGCAGCTATTTCAGTGACGAACATTCTTTGTACTCAACTTACTTTCTCACATATGAAGCAAGTAAAATGAGGAGATATATCTTTAAAGAATGCATTTTTCTTACATAAAATATAACCATTTCTTTCACAATAAGGTCATTGGTTAAGATATTAAATGTGCAAGGCAGATGGGATGCAGATGAAAGTATTAGTGAACACCGTGTTGATTTGAGACCACCCAAATGTGGAATAAGAATTGAAAAGAAAATACCTAGATGCATTAATAAAGTTATTGAGCAATTAACTTAACATACTGGAAATAAAAAGGGCTTTCTAAATTTGAAAAGACTGGCATATGTGGACATAAATTATGTTCTGCTCTGACATGTGATACTTTGAAGAAAGAAAGCTAATCTATGAAGTTGTACTAGACTTCTAAAGCAAGTAAAATTGGTCAATGTGTCTGTGTGAATGGAAAATCATATAGGACCTTACCTAACAGAATAAGCAGTTTTCTACTGGAAAAAGGAACAAAATGAGAGACAAGTATTTGGGCATCAATATAACTACTGGAGATGTACAAACCATTCTCTCAAACAATTTTCACTAAATATGTTGTATGATTTTCCTATTTTTTTTCTGTAAAATTTCTTAAATAAATAGTTTGAAGAGGAAAATGGCTTATATTTACTGCTTCTGCAAGTAAGTTATAATCCTTTTTTAGGGTTCAAGTTGATATTTGATAGCTGTTTGAGAGAAATGATTCTGTTATGTATCCATGTTTTAGAGGGAAAAAAATATTACCAGCCATTTCAAAAAAGAATGATTCCAAAGTATCAGTTCTCATAAGAAGAAAAAATCAAAATTAAATTTTATACTGAATATGGTCTATATATGCCTGCTTTTAATGCTAAAAAAGTATCCAAGTTTGTACTATAATAATAGCCCAGATCCAATGATTTTCAATCATTATTAAAATTATTTTAATAGTTTTCACTGTAAATTTTCTATTTACAGTGGTATATAAGGTCCTGCCAGGGAAGCCGAGCTTGTCGATCAAAAGGTCAGCAGTTCAGCGGTTTGAATCCCTAGTGTCGCGTGACAAGGTGAGCTTCAGTGATGGGTTGCTCCCAGTTCAAAGCGGTTCGGACAATCCAGTAGCGCTGACCGGATAATGTCACCGAACCAGTTCTAACTGTTTTGAGCTGGGCCATCTCATTCACCCCTGCACAATTTTCTCTTTTTTCCCTTTTTTTCCTGAAGTGGAATTGGTGCGGCAGAGCCCTTTGCCATGCTTTGCACCTCCAGAACTGTTGTGAGCATGCACAGTGGAGTGCAAACCAGCATGCTTTGTGCACATGCGCACCAAAGGTGCTCTACTGCGCATGCAAGCAGTGCACATTTGCTATGCATGCTTCAATGCACATGCACAGAGAGTCAGTTCAGTGCACGCACGGACAAAGCATACTGGTCAGCGCTCTACTGCGCATGCACAGTGCACACAGAGCATGTTGGTCCCGAGCGCATGCAAAGTGCACACAAGATAAGAACCAGTAGTAAAGTTAAATAGAACCCACCCTTAGTTAGCTCCCATTACTTGCCCCAGCTTCTGCCAACCTAGCAGTTCTAAAGCATGTAAAAAATGCAAGTAGAAAAATAGGCACCAC
Source organism: Calamaria suluensis (assembly GCA_032468135.1). NCBI lineage: Eukaryota > Metazoa > Chordata > Lepidosauria > Squamata > Calamariidae > Calamaria > Calamaria suluensis. The sequence continues at coordinate 69,587 of JANHFP010001575.1, forward strand.
CTTTGGTGGGAAAGTAACAGTGCTCTGTGCACCTTTGGCATTTAGTCATGCTGGCCACATGACCATGGAGACGTCTTCAGACAGTGCTGGCTCTTCAGCTTTGAAACAGAGATGACTAAGGGAAGCTTTAGGGGAAAAGCTTTACCTTTACTTTTATAAGGTACATTAATTTAATTCCAGCAGATGTTCAAAGTTAACAAATAAGTCTAATTATATTTAAAAACAGGACAATTAAAGCCACTATCATCATGAAATTTAATCTTAACAAAGGCAGAGCATATACTCTTTCCATGAAAAATTTAACCATTAGTTTATCAATCTCATTAAAATATTTAACTGGAATTAACATAGGCACCCAACATATTCTCTATATCTATCTCTCATTCTATGTACTATTCGAATTATAAAGTGATCTTCAGAATCAGTAACTGATTCAGCACAGCCTTTCTGAAACAGATCTAAGATGCAGCTCATTAGCTTTTATTAAAATCTCTTTATGCTGATGATATGCTGATGATTTATGCTGATGATGATTTCCCCTATTCTTTCTTCACCTTGGATAGGGTCCAAGGCTTCCTGGGCTGATGTTTACTCTTTAGTTACTTGTTAAGATATTTAAACTTAGTAGCTGGAACAATGAGATAGTACTATGAGCCAGAACATACAGTTATAGTTGATTGGTTAGAGAGTGCTGGCTCCTGCATGAGGCAATTTGCACTGTGATTGGTTGCTGTGGGTATGGAGGGTATTTTCCCTTTTTCCCGCCTTTTTCTTCTGTGCGCTCTGAATGCTGTTCTGTGATTTACCTGATGATTTACCTCATGATGCTCTTGTTTCCTTGACTATGTTGTCTGCTGAATATATAGATGTAAAATATATTTATTTATATAAATATATATTCCCTGATGTTACTGTTACGTATTAAGCAATTAAAGCAGCAATAAGCTCCTTATTGGCTTCAGTATTAGTTTTTTATTGCCTCTTAATCTTACCTTATCTCCCCTTAATCTTTACAATTTAATGTTTAAGATCTGGGGAAAAACATGTACCAGGTGTTCAAATGGAGTCAGAGAGACAAAGTTGTAGTTTTATATAAATAAATATATTTTATATCTACATACTGTGTTTTCCCAAAAATAAGACCCTGTCTTATATATATTTTTTTAACCCTGAAATAAGCTCTTGGCCTTATTGCCATGCGCTCAAAAGCGCGATTGGGCTTATTATCAGGGGATGTCTTATTTTGGGAAAAACAGGGTATACAGCATACATATGTCAGGCAAACAGGAGCATCATGAAGTAAATCATCAGGTAAATCACAGAACAGCATACAGAGCACACAGAAGAAAAAGGTGGGGAAAAGGGAAACTTCCCCTCCATACCAACAGCAACCAATCATAGTGTGGCTTGCCTCATGCAGTGAATTTCAGGTAATGAGAATCTCAAAATTCTTCATCCATTAATGATGTTAATTTTCTGAAGTAAATAGAGCTCACTGAATAGCTCTCATTTGAACTGGACTTTCAACCACAGTTTCCAATGATAAAAAGAAGTAGATAGCTTCTTAGTTGAAGCCTCGTTCACTCCCTAGCTTCTTCAGAAGCCAAGACTTGGAGGCTTGGGAAGGAGAGGCTGAGTGGTAAATGATTATGACGTAGTAGAAAGAAGAAGCTGCATTTTGGGTTTATGAGGCATTTTTATCAGCCCAAATTAAGTGGTGGAAGAAGTTTAATTAGATTTTCAGCTTACCAGCTCTCTTCTAATAGTACAGAAGCTTTGTTTTTACAGCTGATGATGGAGAAAGAATAAACCACGTCTTAGCACATCATCATCTTGCCAAAAGATATGCTTCATTAATAATAAGCATTTGGAAGCAAATTATTTTCTGCAGATCTATTTCACTGCTAACATGATTATATTTACGTTTTTAAAACAAAAAAAAACCCACTGAATTTATTTAATAGTAAATTGCACCAAAGATTTGAAGAGACACTTGACAAAAAAAGGCTTGCAGAATGGTTTGCTCGTCCCTACAGGGTTGTTGAACCTGGAGTGAGTAAACTCAGGAAACTGCAAGATGGTTGCAAAGCTATATAGAATTTGGGAATGTTTTGCTAACATCTGCTTGTCTCTCAGATCTTTATCAAGTCCACATCTAATAACCAACAACTCTAGAGCAGAAATGCTTATATGAAAGAAGCTCAACATTGTTCTCAAATAATTCATTTGAAAATAGACCATTTTGCACTTGTATTTAAGTAAGTGTCTCCTGTGCCTTAATGAGCTGTGGTGGTGCAGTGGTTAGAGTGCAAATACTGCAGGCTACTTCTGCTGATCACTGGCTGCCAGCAGTTTGGCAGATCGAATCTCACGAGGCTCAAGGTTGCCTTCCATCCTTCCGAGGTCAGTAAAATGAGGACCCAGATTGTTGCGGGCAAGATGCTGACTCTGTAAACTGTTTAGAGAGGGCTGTAAAGCACTATGAAGCAGTGTATAAGTCTAAGTGTTATTGTTATTGCTATTCTCTGAAGCCTTTAAGAAACCGCATCTGATAAAAAGGGAAAAGCCTATTCTATGATTGTTGGCATAGTAACTCATATCCTATTCCTATCTTCAAATTCATGACAGCCCATTGTCCTATTACGTAGGGCTGCTGAAGGTATGGTAGTATGAGGAGACAAGAAATAATTAACTAATGAGAATTGGAATTGAGGGACGTATCTCAAATAATGGAAAACTGTTTCCATATTGTTATGAAAAAGAACCTTTATAGATGGGCCCATGAAGAGTTGTATTTTATGTCAAGAGTCAGGGAAATCAGGAGATTCAGGCAGTTCAAATGAGTATAAAGATTTATTGCAAGTTTAAGCTCTCTGTAAGAATCTAACCAATTAGTGGGCAAGGGAAATGAGTTCAAGATAAGAGAACATTCAAGATGGGGTGGACTTAGATCTCTTACATAGGGACTTGTGACCCACAAAGCATTTGACCCTTCCCTTGGGCTCAGCAGGTCATCACCTACATTTTATTTACATAAAATTTGAAAGAATTGAGAAAATATAGATATAGGAGAGGAGGAAAAAATAGGCGGTAGATATCAATAGCTTTCACAAACATAAAGCAGAACTTTAAAAGATTGGAAATGTCTATGGTATGAATGTGCATGTATGTGTATCAAAATGAACAGGATGGAGAAATGACATTGCAGTCCAAACCCCACCCATTTTGTGCAGGTATGCAACGTTAGTTCATGTCAAAAAGGGGGAAGGGATTAAAAGGGATTTAATTCCCTTCAAAGTTTATTTTAAAAAAGCATAGTTTACAATTCTGCAGTAGTATGATTCTTAAGAGCTGCTTTGAAGCTTAAATAGGATATGAACAGGGTAGAAAAGTCCTAAAATAACTAGTAAGAGTGAACTTCCACTAAGCAGACTGCAACAATAATTAGATTTTTACCTTGGCTGGGAAAATGCTACGCGCTGGTTTCCAGGTGATTATGATTTCTAGCAGATGCATGATATGAAAAACCTTTTGAACAGATGCTGAGTGTGAAAAGCTGAAGCAGCCAAATTTTGTAAGCCGTATATCCAAATGTTATTTTGCTCATGCTAGAACTGCAACCGATATTTTCTAGTTTATTGTTAGAAACTCAACTTTTTCTAATTCATTAGACATTCCATTTTAATACTGTACTTTTTCAAATAATACTGTACATCCATTTGCTAAATTAACTTTTTTTTTGGTAAAATTATTCAAGGTGTACAAATATATCTTTGGTGCCGATACATTGACTTGATATAGTACTATCTAGCATATATTTATGTCCTGACACACATATATAATTTATTAATGTACTCAGACATACTACGTAAGGAGCATTCTATAATCTTAATATATATGGGTCCTAACATCCCAATGTGACTTTTATTTTAGAGTATTTAAGCTTGCAATATGTCAGTATTTCAGTAAAATGAATGCAAATATTGGCTTACTATACTATCACTTGTCAATTTTAAAGGAATTCTGCTTTGATCCATTGGAAAGAAAATACAGATCCAATTTCTCTAAATAAAATTTTGCAAAATGTTATAGCAAAGGCTATTTCTGCAGTGTTATTTTTTCTTAAAAATTGTCTTTCATCATTGTACCCTCATTTCTCCAGATTTTCACATGAGTGAAATGTTTTCAGGAACTAACAGAAAACAATAAACTTGATATCTGACAGAGGTCACAAGCTAATGCATTGCCTTTTGAACATAAAAAGAATTGTCCATGAACCTCTTCAGTGCCAAATAATATTGCTAATATTGGCTGGGAAAGGGCTGTAAGTGTCTACTAAAGTAATCTGAACTGTAGACATAATTTGAAGCAAATGAGTGGGAATTCTTGGTTGGAGATTTGACACACAAAATGTACTACATCTGAGACTCCTAGCTAATTTAATACAAAAACTTAGGTTGCTTTTTTATAGATTAAAAATTGGAAAATCTGGGCTGCTTACAAGAACAATTCCTTAAACTAAAATTTATTTATTTATTTATTATTTCAATTTTTTATTATTTCAAATTCCATAACTATTGCTTATAATTTAACGTTTCATGGAGAGTCCAGTATACTGAAGAATTCATTCACATTGAATGAAAATTGAAAATAATAGTAGCATTTTAAGG
>JANHFP010001575.1:94492-105113 GCA_032468135.1 Calamaria suluensis
GAAGTATATTATTTCTATATTTGCAGTTATAATTTGAAATTTTTTTGCTGAGATTATTCTGAAAGCAAACAAATGCACTTGAGCAAATCAATATTAAAATCATTTTCCATAAAAGTATTGCTGTATTGCTGTAATATATGTTGGGTACCTTAATAGTTATCAAATATCAAATACTTCTATTTAGTTTAAATTACTGTTGCTTTCATTCATTTTCTGTCTTTTTAAAATATTCAGTCAATCAATTTGAATACATTAATCTAAACTTAACTTTTTGGGGAAAAAATCTACATTTCTAAAAACTTTTTTTTTGTTTCTGCTATTCTGGTACAAAATCTGGGAATGTAGAATACCAATTCAATTTCCACTTCTTAGTTTGAAAATATATTTCTGTCATCTGCAAAACGACAATACTAGTAGGATATACCCTATCGTATGTCTGCACATGGTGCCATATCTTCTTAATGTATCAACTTCTGTTTTTCTTTGTTAGAATCAAATCAGCAAGCTTGCTTCCTGTATGGATAGACACTGGTATTATAGCAGTAGCGTCATCAAGCGTTGAACATTTGTAAACAGTTATAATTTTGTTGCCCACCAGTTATGTGGAGATACTTTCAAGGAATTGAGATTGAAATTTCAATGCTGCCTTGAAATTCTGTGAGTTGTAATTCCAACACATCTGGAGATTATCAGACTGACAAAAGCTACAATAACCATGCACTAGAAATTGAAGATGAATGTAGTAGCCTTCTTATATGGCATCTATAGATAATTATTTCTTCTACTGACATTAAAAGATGAACAATTATGCCATCTGATGTACCAAAGTTCTAATTACATAATCTGAATCAACTCTCAAATTTCATAGTGGAATAAATTTGGTAACCATTACAAAGGTAGATAGTCTTCTTTCTCAATTTCCTTTGCAACATGTAGGTTTCTGGATATAGTCTACTTAACATTATAGCCATCAGAATTCCACCTTGGTTATAATAGTGTAAACTATCTGTTCATCAAGTTACTACATGAAAAGAAGACTGAAAAAAAGCCCAAATTAGACTTTGCTCGAATTTTTGAATGATGACAGTAGTCAGTTCTATATGCTAGTGAGGCCATCTCTATCTAACGCCGTTGCCATTTGTGGATGAAGATTAGAAATCTGCTTTTATCTCTTATTTGAGGTAGCTATCATACTTAAATAAATCCAGAAACTGGATCCTGGCTAGCTTTCATTAATTACCTACAGTAAAAAATTACAGATCCAGGAAATATTTTTTCTTTCATTCAATTGTGCCTGATTCTGGGAGATTGTCTAGACAAACTGCCACAGTTTTGTAGGTAATGTTTTTCAGAAGTGGCTTGGTATTGTCTCCTTCCTAGAGAGAAAGTAACTAGCTGTGTTTATGCCTGGGTGGGTAGGTGAACTAGAACTCCGGTCTCCTGGTCTCTAGCCTTATGCCTTAACTACACCAAATTGGTTCTCAGGAAATAAATTAATTGTAAAGATACTTCTCTTCTGTGGTATGTTAGCAAGTAAACACAAAGCACATAATTGGAAAGGTAATTTCAGCAAGATTTAGGGTCTCAGTTATTGTTTGAGATGAGCTGTGAACTTGTCCTCCTGTAACCAGTGGTGATTAGAATGCTGATTGATTTCTTGACCCTCCTCCACATACAAGGTTAAGAGTTAATAATCTGCAAAATTGTAAGTACTTTGATTTGGCAAAATGGTGTGAAAGATAGAATATGGCTTTGGTAGCTGTACTGAACTGTTCTGTGGGGAAAAAACCCTGTCATACTGTGATTGCTAACCATAATGAGTAAACTACATGAAACATTCAGCTGCATATTATTTGTCTTTTGAAAAGATGTTGGGCTAATACCATGGCGATTTAGATTAAAACATCAGCTATGGAATCTCTGTGGGTGATTCCATCATTTTCTCTCAGCTTAACATACTTCACAGGGTTGTGTACTGTTTTGAGCTCCTCAAGAAAAGTTATCTAATGGGGGGGGGAATCACATTTTTAAAATGCTTATTTTATGTATTTCAATTTGTATGCATCTTCTCTCCATCATTCAACTGAGCAGTTAGCAGAGGTCAAAAATAAAACAAAAACAAAATACAACTCTAATTATTGCAAATACATCACGTTGGAGGCAGCTAATAATGAAAAGTTTAAAGATAGACTCATAGAGCAGTTTGGCTCGCATAGAGGTTACAACTGGAGTGAAAGAACTGGTGAATGAAAAGGTTAGTGAATCTTCTGGAAAAATACGATTCTGAGTTAAAACATGCAACACTTTCAAGGAAATGACATGGTTGCAATTACCAGGAGCAAGTTTGACTTGTGGACATATTTACTATTTTATCTTTTGATATCTTTTCTTTCCCATTTGCCCATATAATGTTCCAAAAAAAGTCATATTTTTAGTTGAAAATCAGTGCACTTCATCCAGGAGTTTGCCTCGTTAGGTGCAATCTACTTTGCTCCATTTTTTATAACTGCAACAGCAACAACTAGGGGAAAAGGTTGTGTAACATTGACAGATATGAACACACATTGCACTCCCCTTTTTTGGAAGAGTTCATATAGTGTCAAACAGTAGTCTTGTCACATATCAGCTTTGTCCATCACTACATTTACAATCAACTTGTAATTTCTTCTTCTAGTATTGTTGTTCTTCAATAAATCCTGTGTTCATACAGTGGTTAAAAATGGACAAGGGAGGATTATAGAGACATATAAATTACTGGGTCCTGGGATAAAAAAAACCAATTGCATTTATCTTTTCCTGAAAGTAATTTAAGCACTGACATACAGTACAAACTTGCTTTGGAAAGGAAGAGTAGTGATTCAATAAGAAGGCAAACTGACTCACACATCTGCTGGGAATATATAGAAAATATGTTTCTGAGTTTAGATACTAGAGAGAAATGACACTCTAGTATCACATGGACTGTTGCTTCTTAAAATGCCTTGAAATCTATTGTACAATCATTTATCCAAATCAGTTTTCATGTTTTCAATGATAATTGCATTTTGCATATAAAGATGGTGGCAGTCTGGACAAACCTTTGAACCTCCTAAAATTGCAGATGTGTTTCTACCCATAATTGTAAGGACAACTTCTTGACGTAATCACATTTAACGAATAAGTCTTCTAGCTCAGCAAGCATGAAGAAGTGAATTTGTCTTAAGCAGCTATAGAAACTTAACGTTTCTGTAGAAAGACAGTGATCCGCACAATGTGTTTGGTAAGGTTAAAAAAATGCTGAGGAGAACCTGAATGTATACATATTTCTCTCTGGTTCTTTGTTAGCTATTTCAAAAGGAGGGCGAAGAGGACTGTGTCTGAGTTCAGTGACATTTCTATATGGCGGAGCTGAAGCAGATGGCCACGTGCTCTTTTCTTATTTAGATGAGAGTTTTCCTTTCAATAACATCTTTCTTCTGACCTGCTTAAAAATTCCAGCAAATGAAATTAGCACAGGATTTTCAATGCTAATTGACCATGTGCAGAGGAAGGGTTAGTGGAGAAATCAGTAGGGCCATTGTGAGATACACTACATCAATCTCGCCTTTGTCTTGCATACTTGGTAGCTAGAGCTGAAATAATTAGGAATATTTTGTTTTTATGAGTTTCATTAGAATTGCCCTAATGTATGGGGGTGGGGATAGTAGGTGGGTAAAATTCTTTTTCTATCAGATAATGCCCATTTGAGTGCCATCTAGGTGTGCATTGCTCTTTATATCTGTTTCACATTATTCCATTTCATCGTGTGTCTACAGATTTGTGACTTTTTAAGCCATATCCCACCAAAATAATCTTCTAAATGACAGAAACCACATTTTCATCAAAATACATATTTCCTATATGTGTCTTAATATATATATTTAGGAAGACTTGAATTGGGAAACTGAAAATGTGCAGATTGGTAGATAATTTAAGTTTCCAGCTTCACATTTTATTGAGTGGTGTGAATCAGGTTTATTTCTATCAGAATTCACTAGGATCTTATTCTAAGAGTATTCTTGGTTTATCTCAAACTCAGGTTCATTTAGTGCTTATCCTAAATGGATTAGAAAAACAATGGGCATTATGATGAAAGGAGTCAGTATAGTACAAGAATGCTCAATTCTTTGACTATTAACTAAAAGGGTTTATGACCAAGCAGACATTACTGAGAGGCAATTTACAAACATAAAGGTATAGCACCCTTCAACTGTAACATACAATCAAATTCAGCTGTGCTGAATACTAAAGCATAGGTACCTTCTAGATGTCACGTACATCTATAAGATTCAGACGATGATTTTCTTAAATAGTTTGTAACACATGGCAGCCACTTCAAAATTGAATGAGGTTAGACGTTATTATGATGTCAGTCTTGCCATATGCTTCATACTAGTCATTCAACAAACATTTTATACACTGCTGAAATTGTTGTTAAATCATGCCCAGATTGTAATTTTTTTTATTGCCTTTACAAACTACAGGTAGTTCTGTAGTTCATTTACAAACAGTTCATTTAGTGACTGCTCAAAGTTATAGCATCACTGAAAAAAGGTGACATGATCATTTTTTTACACTTACAACCAAGAGGGAAACAGAGAAGGGGGAGAGAAGGAAAGAAAAGAGAGAGGGAGAGGAAAAAGAGAAAAACAGAAATAAAAGGGAGAGAAAGAGAGAAATTAAAGAGAAAGGGGGAGAAAAAAATGAGGAAATGATGGAGGGGAGAGAATGAGACAGGGAAAATAGAGAAACAAATGAGAGAAGAGAGAGAAGAGGGAAAAGAAATGAGAGAAAGGAATGGATGGAAGGAAGGAAGAAAAACAAATGAAAGGAGAGAAAAGAGAAAAAGGGAGAAATAGAAATGAGAAAATGATAGAGGGAGCATATGAGAGAGAGAAAAGAAACAGGGAGAGAAATGAGAGATCTGGAAGGAGAATGAGGGAAAAGATGGAAACAAATGAGAGAGAAGAGAAAGAGAGGAAGGGAGAGGGGAAAAACAAGGGGGGGGGGAGAGACAGAGAGACCCATTTCTGACAGAAAACACCCACAAAACATGGCTAGGCATTGCTGGGGCCGATAATGTGACTGGATGGGAGTCATGTTGAGTTGGCCATGCCTATCCAGTTTTTGTGGCTCCCAGTATTTTCTGTGGGAAATGGGTCCAAATGACTCTGAGTGTTTAAAATTGCAGACCTCTGGTCTATGAAGATTCTGTCATCCAGGTCATGATTGTCCCACAGGTGCTTTTTCAAGAGGCAACTGGACTTACTTGTTTTTCTTAGAAGCAGCTCCACATTTCTTCTACTCAGTTAACCCTGAGCTGACACAGACAACCCTCCAAGTGGCCTCAACAACTCTCTAAAACAGTGATTCTTAACCTGGGTTCGATCAAACCGTAAGGGTTCGTGAGTCAGTCTCGGATTCCTGCAGAGGTCAAGAGACACAAGACACGCACCCGACTCATCATAAACATAATGAAGGGTTCAGTGAATGTGCATATGAAGCTGGTGGGGTTCAGTACCTCCAACAAGGTTAAGAACCACTCCTCTAAAAGAATGCAACTGTCCAGCTGTCTGCAAGGACTGTAAATCCTTCCATTTCCCACCATCTAGTCAGAGCTGAAGAAGCTTCTTGGATGAGAAATCTTCAAAAAAAGCAGAAAGTCCACTTGCCCCTTGAATGTCTTTTGGGACATCAGCAGTAATCAGCATCACACTTGAATTTCTTAATAAACGTCTGACCCAATGGCAGAAATGTGTTCATTTGAAGCTTATCAAGACTCTTTCAATTAGAATGACAGTTATAGTGAATGAGTTTCATGAAAATTCAGCACATCCATCATTTCAGTCTTTCTCTGAAGTTGTTGCCACAGAAGAGTTTTACATTGTATACCTGATCATGCACATGCCTCATATTTGACATTTGTTGGCTATAGTTGTTTTGATAAAGTACATGTAGAGTGTTTCGCATGCAACCTGTATTTATATAATCCATATCTCCACGCGTCACTCTATTTTAAATCCTACATTAGTCTAGTCATTGTATGTATCTGTTGAAGTGAGATAGTTTGTGCCTTTTAATAAAATTTGTTAGTTGAAAAAAATACTACAAGACTCCGGGGGTTTTTTTAAACCACCATAGTCTAATACAGATTTCTTTCTACAATATCTAGTTGTACCCGGTAATCTGAATTCATATAGTCGTCTTCTGAGGGAGTGGGTGATACTTTTATACCTTTTAAAAATCATGTTAAGGCTACATTATGGATTACACTATAGTTTGCCTCAAAATGTCAAGTATCTGGGATATGGACTTTAACCATTGTAATCAGACTTTATCTGGAACCGCAAAAGGGGATTGAGTTCTGCACATGGTTCTGTGGTATTCTTGACCTATTAAAAGTACATTAAAATATCCTAGTACATTTAGTCAGAGAATAATCATGATATGTTGGTGTGATTGTCTTATGTCTTATGCAACATTGAAAGGCAAGCCTGTAGCATGTCTCTTTGTTTGCATGCTACCTCAGTTGTCATCCTTAAAAATACTGCTTCTGTACTGAATATAGAATGTAACATGTTCTTATTTGCATCTTTTGTGGTTTTCTTTCTGCAAACATTATTTTTCTTTAGCAAATGCAATAGGCAAGCATTGTGTATTTGTTACATGTTTAAGATTTGATAATGGTATGTGAGCAGAATACCTATGGCAGTGTTGGCAAATCGAGGGCCAAAATGGTAGCACTTGTGCTACAGAGTGCCAGAAACCGGAAGAGCAGCTCCCTGGGGTGGATCTGCGGGAACACTGGAAACTGGGAGAGCATTTCCCTGACACGCATGCGTGCACCGGGAAACTAAGCTTCTGGTTTTCGGCACTTCTGCACACGAAGACCAGCTGGATGACACGCATGTTTGTGCCTGAACCCAGAAGAGCAATGGGTGACGGCTGGCGTGCCCGGAGAGATGGCTCTGCATGCCACTTCTGTCACATGTACCATAGGTTCACCATCATGGATCTAGGGTGTCAGCCACTCTTTTATTTTTGTTTTTATATGCAGTTAGTAGAGATAGAGAAATTCCGTTTGCATTTTAATGTGAAATTATCTGATTTATATTGCTCAAATCTATATATAAATTAAACTTAATTTTGCAGTAATATTTACACCTCTCCCAAATTTAATGAATACTTGCAGCTCCAAAATGCATATAAAATGCATCTATTATAAAAAAAATAGCACATCTATTTTTAGGAAAATGTTTGCATAAAGATGTGCTAACTACTGGAAAACTACTTTCAGAAATTAAATTACTAAAACCTTTGATAGAAGGCAGTTATGCAATGGAGCTTCTCATTTTGAAAAGCAATCCTGGATTTTTAGTGTGTCACCACTGCAATCTCATGGGAAAGATGGGGGAGTGACTAAACTGCAAACTGCACTCCTTACTAGCACTGATAATGTTACCTAGTTTGGCTAGTGAAAGATCTGCAAGAAAACAAGAAAGGTCAAAGAGCACCAAGGACACACACCCCTCATGTCAACCCTGAGCTACAAATATTTTCCTTTATTAGGAGGAGCTATTATTATTTGTGAGATTGTTATTCCTTTCAGAGGCACCTCCCTGCAGATAATCCAATGGGAGCTCTTATTTATGAGGATAGACTCTAGGGAATAGATAGGATTGCTGCTTCTGTACTGGTTTCTTCAAAGCAGAAGAAGCATCCCTGCCGAAGTTATTTGGTTTGGTTACAAAGTGGTGATGGGATTTCCCAGGCTTATAGTCTTGGAAGATCTCAATATTTCATCCTTGGACACCATGTCTAGAGTGGCTCAGGAGTTTATGGCTATTATGGGCCTGGCCCAAGTCATGACTGAGGGAATTGGAAATGTCATCTGGAGGTGGGAAATGTTTCTGTCCTTGTTGTGGACAGGGTACTTTTTATTGCTTTGGACTTTTACATTTACATTTCCCACTTCAGTGAAGACTTAATGCCTAGTGATCTAATAGATCCAGTTGGTGTAGAGCAGCAGTGTCAAACGGGCCAGAGGCATTACATGCAGGGAAAAACATAGTGATATACATCAAGTGACGGCAACGTAATGCCGTGAATTTGACACATATGGTGTAGAGTAAGGAAAATGACCTTGATTGACAGAGAGAAGCCAGATTTGTTACCATAGTGACTGGAGGTGGCAGTAACTTCAGAGATTGATTTCAGACCCACTGTATAGACCAAACTAAGAAATCAACTTCACAGGAAGCTAACATTGCTTTTATTGATATTAACAACAGTAACAGAATATTGAAAGTCTGATTGTCCTTTTCTACACCTCTCTCCATTCATGTGAATTAATGAGCTGCTTTTGTCTACCTTAAGCCATGTTTTTTTCCCTTGCTTCATTGGTAACATATCTGGCCTATATGTGTCAAGAAAAAGTGTTTCTATTTTCTGTGGTTAGGTTTCAGAGTGTACTTGGTGGAATTCCTGAGAACCTAGCATACAGTTTGGCCAAGGCCTTAGTCACAACTTGAAAGAAAAAATGGCAACAACCTTAAGACAGATTGTGACTGTGTGACCTCTCTTTTTCCTCATGAATTCCTATAGCTCCTTAGTCTACACAAAGACTCTGGGAGATGAAGCAGAAGAAAGGTTTAGAGTGGTGCTGAAGAAAAAAGAACAAATATGACCAGACATGGGAATGTTTGTAAAATACTTTATCAGGACAATAAGAGCAGCAAGGGAATTATTTTCTGCTGTTACTGCATTCATTGATTGCTGTTTAATGACCCTTTTTAAGGTGACTTGGTTCTTGCTGGGAAGATCACCTGCAAGACTCCTTTGAGGATTTTTTTATGACATATGTCAAATAAAATCACTGGGGTGCAATAAGAGTTGGATTTCAGTTATATAGATTCTGCAGAATTGGCTAGGAAAGGTCTGACATGGTTATCTGTGAAGAATTTTATCCTGTTGTCCCCAAAGAATTAGACAAGGTCCTTGGAGCTGAGTGAATCCACCTTATTTTAGATTGTCTATCTTGGTTTGTTAAGGCCTCAGGACAGTAGCATGGTTGGGTCCAAGCAGTAGTGAATTTTTCTCTTAAGAAATCAGTGGTCCTCTTCTGTCTCAAGCCTTTGCTGGGGCTAACAATGCTTAATAATTATTCAGTTGTCTACAACCTTCTTTTCTTGGGAAAAGTTGTTGAAAAGGTGGTCAAGCGACATTTCCAAAGGGTCTTGGATGAAGTGGTTTATCTTGATCCATATCAGTCATATTTCAGCCCTAGTCCCACTATGAGGACGACATTGGTTGTTCTTATTGGTGAGTTGTTGTGGGACTGAGATGGAAGGAGTACATCTATCCTGGCCCTTCCTGGTCTGTGGGAAAACTCCGTACAATTTTACATCCAATTTTATATGAAAATACCATTGAGGTTCTGTCCCTGTATCTGGACGAGATGGGGTCTGGATGGGAAGCATAGCTTTGGACTCATTTCTTGTAAGACTGAGTGAGTGTGAACTGTGGGAGTACCTGAATCTGCAGAGTTTCCTTATTTTGCTCTAGATGGGGTAGAACTGCCCCAAACAGACCCAGTACAAAGCCCTCCATGGCTTCTTATTTAAAAAGCATGTGCCAGCTCAAGATCCTTGACACTGCCCAGAAAGGGCTGGTGTGCAGTCTAGAAGTCCTCTTTGACTCCTGCCTCCTAGCAGAGTAGGTGATGCTGTGGCCAGAAGGATTATGCACCAATTGTGCTGTTCTGCATCAAGAGGCTTTATTCACAGTCATGCATACTCTTATAGCTTCTCGTCTGGATTACTGCAACACAATCTAAATGGGGCTGTACTTGAAGAGCATTCAGAAGCTTCATCTGATACTGAATGCAACTGCATGGTTAATAAAGGATATCAGATGTTCAACTCATGTAATACCACTGCTACCTGAGCTGCATTGGCTGCCAGTCTGCTTCCAGGTGCAATTTAAGGTGTTGTTTATCATCTTCATGGCTTGGGGATAGGTTGCCTAAGAAACCATCTTCTCCCAGTTGTTTCTACCTGTCTTAGTTTGGCAGGTTGGGCACATTACTGTCCTGTCAGCCAAGAAAAGTTGCATGGAAGACACCAGGAAACATGCCGTTTTTGCTGTCCTGTCCTCTGGAACATTCCAGGGGTGAAACGCTCCTGGTTTGGCCGAGTTCAGCAGATCCTGTAGCGATGGCAGCAGGTGGTTCGGAGAGCCGATAGTAAAAATCCTTGGCCCCACCCCTCCGTGGAATCATCAGAACCAACAGCTAAGCTGGTGGGAGGATTTTTTTTTCTTTTTAAAAGCATTTTTACTACCTATTCCCCCGGAACTGATAGTGAAAAACAGCTTTTAAAAGGTAAAAGAAAGGCTCAGACGATCATAGCTGATCTTCAGAGCATTTTTTTTACTACTTATTGAGGCTCTGTTTTTGCTACCAGGCTTCCCTGGCGCTCAATTGTGTTAAGGATCCTGTTTCCTGGCAGTATTAACATCCATGTTAATTGTTTGTTTGTTTGTTTGTTTGTTTGTTTGTTTGTTTGTTTGTTTGTTTGTTTGTTTGTTTATTTATTTATTTATT
>JANHFP010001575.1:106035-116613 GCA_032468135.1 Calamaria suluensis
GTAAAAATCAGTCAGACACAGGACACTGAACAAGAGAACTTTATCTGAATGAGACAGTAACAACCAATGATCTTCATTTAATTAGGGACCATTTTGCATAGTGACAAAATCATTGGAACAGAATGTGGATGCTAAATGAGGAGAGGATGTAGCCTAACTGGGAGGTGATTAAGGCATAAGTGACCATGAGCAATGCATCTTAATCTTGGAAAGAGTACAAACAAGATATATTTGTGTAAAAGCTCTCCTAGCCACAGCTGGTATCTACTCTTCAAGCAGGACTCATACTGTCTCCAAGCACCAGTAAAGCACCTACACAGCATCAGTTGGACAGCCTGGGATGTAAAATTGAGATGTACAACTGAGTATCATCAACATATTTATCATGCTTGATCCCATGTTGGCTGATGACGTTTAGCAATTTCATGTAGATGTTAAATAGGAGTTGTGAGAGAGTCAAGATCTATGTAAAACAACTCTATCCTTGTATGAACACCACCTAAAACACATTGGAAAAAGGAGGATAATGTGCCACATTTTTATTCCCAGTCCTCTCAGCCAGCCCAGAAGAATCCCAAATTTTATATTATCAAAAACTGATGAATGTAGTTCTAGGATAAATACACCAATCTAACTCGGGCCTACCAGATCTCATTCACATGCACAATCAATGCCATCTCAGACTATATCCCAGCCTGAAACCTGACTATAGAGGATCCAGACAATCAATGTAATAACTTCTGTAGTAGTAGATTCCCCTCCAAGGGACAAGGACTTGCTTCCTCCTGCAAAGAAGCATTTACCACCACTTGAATCCATGTCATCTCCTGGGAGGCCTTGATCCACTAGGAAGGATATGGATCTCAGATGGCAGAACTCAACAGCCCAAAGGAGTCTATCCACTGGTGGGATTCAAATAATTTGACAACCGGTTCGTCCAGGGTCAGGTTGGCCACCATGGGAGGTGTGGGCCAGCCCTATCCTCCAGCTCCTCTGCAAGCCTCCTGCAATGGCCAACCTGACCTTGGGCGAACTGGCTGTTGAATTAACCCCCCGCTATCAAAGTGGATCCTGGGAACTGCTCTACAATGGAGAAATGATAAATGGAGTGGCCAGCATGAGGGAAGGAGGAGCAGGGAGAAGAAATGGGCAAGTTGGCCTCCTTCCCTAGTGTTGGCTGCTACGCACCACTGGCCAGATGCTGTTGCTTCCCCAAAGCATTTCTTTGCTTACCTGGTTTCCAGCTCCGTTGTCTTTCTCCATCATGTTTCTTGCTGTTGTGTGCAGGGAAACAAGTTTGTAGGACTAAAAAAAAACCCTGCAATCACTTCCAACTTTGTATGATCTGTTTTTCACAAGAAGTTGGAATTGATTGATTGAAAACACTTTTTTTAGCACCGCAAACTTTTGTTTCTATGCACACAATGGCGAGAAATGTGATGGAGAAACACGATGGAGCTGGAAATCAGGTAGGCAAAGAAATGCTTGGGGGAAAGCAACAGCATCTGGGCACCAGGCACTGAAATGGACCCGTCTCTCTCCAGCAGCTGCTCACACCCACCAGAGGGAAGGCTGGCATCTACCGGCACTTAAATGCGGCAGCATTCCAGTTCTGGCCAGGAAGGGGCAGCTCCACTCACTTCAGCACCCTCTGTGACTTACTGGTGCTCTACAGGCGCTTTCACTCTGGGATGCCGCCTTATGCACAGGCCCCGCAGACCTCTACAGTAGGGTAGAGAGATAAATTTCACCATACTTTATTCCGCAAGGTAGTCCTGTGTGCAGGCTCCTGATTCAGACAATTCTCTGTTTTCTTCCAGTGGTACTCTCGGCATGTCTTCCAACACCCTAAGCTGCTTCAAGTACCAAGGGACTCTGCAGGATCCATATAAATGAATCTGAATAGGCCTGGTTCAGGGCCACTGTCATCTGCTCATTTTAAGCAGCAATTAAGGCCTTTGGCCAAACTGCAACACAGTTTCTGGAGCAACCCCAAATTTCCTCTGGGATTTACCAGGTCCATTAAGCTCCTGGGCAAACTGATCAAATAGGACCCTCCTCCCTGCAGTGGACAGCATTACAGAGAATTTTAAAGTCAACTGGAAGTGATTCATCTTTAACAAAGGCCTGGTGCCAATGTCTCCCCCAACTCACTCTGACATTAGAAGTTAGTATCATCCTATTTTTTCTCCTACTGTTTTGAAAATGCACATATACCTTTTCTGTAATTGTTGCTTTATTGAGAAGGTCAAATTGTAACCCTAGTTAGTTCTCCTGCTATGTTTTCTACTAAATGTACATATGCATAGTCATGTTCTAGTAGCATCTTGGTAAATTCTTTTAATGCATGTACATGTGGTTCTGTCTTTAATGATAACCAGAAATACACATAGGAAATGCAGAATACGGCAGGTAATTTGCTTGCTGTAACTGTCATATAGAATATATCATGCCAATTATGAAATGACTCTACTGGCTTCCAGTCTTTTCTGGGCTCAATTCAAGCTGCTAAATATAATCTTAATATATCTGGTTATTAAGATTGCCATTGGGAAGGCTTTTGTCAAATAAATTGATGTGAGGTAAGGAGGCAGTGATCCAGGAAAGATACTATTTTATGGTTTGAATCTGTTCCGCAACAAATATTGTCAGATGCTACCTAGCTATACTTAATACACAGAAAGAGTTTTTTACTGTTTCTGTCTTTTTATTAGGTTTAATTCAGTTTATTAGTTTAGTTGCTTCTTAAATACTTTATGTTTAAAACTTTTGTTGAATTTTATGATTACAAAGATTATATACCTCAACAATTGTCTATAAATATTTGCAAAAAAGAATAAAATGTATTATCGGCATTTGATTAACAGCATATGCTATCACATATATGAAATAGTATATATGATTTGAGTGCAGTGGTATACCGCTAATCCTGCATGTGCTAGATCAGGCTAAATTTCTGTGGAAAGAACTGACAAATCAAATGGGTGTTGGTTCTTACCATTTGTCATTCTTGGCCTTCAGCTAAGTTTATTTAATCTTTTGGGTTGAGTTACTTCTGAACGTTGGTGGTAGGTTTGTTACGTTATTTTTGAAACATCAACTTATGACTACAGTAGGGGATAAAAATGTGAGACTAATAAGCAGGGCAGAAATCACAGTGAAGGCAGACTTGCAACCCTGCTTGGAGACTTCAGATCAAATATATCTGTAGAAAATACTGCAGAATTAACCCGTAGAATAAAACAAAGAAAGAGAGATTTGGAAAATTATTGGAAATAGCATTGTATGCATATGTATAACTTTGAGAAGGCCTGTATCTCTCCTTAAGCACTTTATTTTTTGATGCTAAATGTTAGCTAAATGAAATGATGTTTCGGTTCCCTGGAATTCTTTACTAATGGAAAATTTATATTTCATTTCATCTCCTGTATATAAGTGGGGGAGGAGGCTATTGTTTAGGACAGATTAGGGGCAAAAAATAAGAATGTTGTGCTGCCGGTATGGGATGGGTACCCATCCCATATACAAAATAAAGTTTTAGTTAATCCCAGCTTCATGGCAAAAATATGAGAACTATAGTAATGGAAACAAACATTGATAATCTAACTTTAATATAAATTATTTTGCAAGTACTTATTTAAAAAGTGAAAGTACTGAGCAAAAAAACTAAGAAATCCAAGCAGGTTTAAGCTAGTCAAGGAAATGGACTAACAATTGGAACCAGCATATTAAATATTGTTCCCAAACCTAATTCTAAATAATGGGAGTACTAAGTATACAGTATATAGGAAGGCAATACCCAAAGACCCAAACAACTCTGAAGGACATAGTGACTAGGTGTTCCTATATTCTTAAAGTCCTGGGCTCAGTTTGGAAGGTGGAGAAACCCTACCCATCTATGAATATTATAGTAAGCTTAAAGTAGTTTTGGTTCACTAGCACTCTTTTGCTATAGAAATATCAATTAGACTTATATATCACCCCATAGTGCTTTACAGCATTCTCTGGACAGTTTATAGTGTCAGCATTATTTGCATATTGTCCCCAACAATCTGGGTCCTCATTTTACCAACCTCATGAAGGATGGAATGATTAGTCAATTTTGAGACCCATCAGAATCGAACTCCAGGCTCCAGTTTGCCTGCAATATTGCACTTAAATACTGCACCACCCTGTCTCCAATACATCTTTCTCTACTTTGTTGAGTCAGGTATAGTAAATTCTAGAGCATGTATTGATGGATTATGTGCCATAAAGTCAGTTTTGACTACCCACAACTATTTACTTTTCACCATGATGATCCGTCCTTATCAAATCCTTTCAAGTCTCTAAACAATAAACAAATTGCCACTGTAGCTGAGTTGTCCACCTTGCTGTTCATCATTCTCTTCTACTCAGAGTATATATTAGTCAACTTGAATGAGAACATTTATTGCAACCTAAACTCTAAATTTGCAACCAATTGTTACATAGCTTAGAACTTGGAAGTCTTCCTTTTCAGTTTATTTTTCACTTTCTATCACCATTGCTGCTATTTTCCCACCTTTGAAAAGCTTTGAGAGGATCCTGAAAATGGTGCCCAATGGATTCCCAATTATGATTCACTTAGTTCATTTCAATCATCTTGTGAAGAAGGAAGTGGGAATTTGTAGTAGAAATGGTGGTGCAGAGATTTTGAGATTTTTGGGTTTTGTTTTCTTGTTTGACAGAGTTATGGAATTAAGCTCTCACATTGCTGAAGACATGTTGTATCTATTACTTGTTGTCTGCCCTCAAGGTTAACTTTAGGTAATACTAGGTGGCATCTAGTGCCTCCTTTCAACATACATCAGAGATAACTGTGGTAGAGAAGACATTTATATCTTGCTATAATAAGAGCCCCCCCTTACCAAAATCAGAACATTTGCTATTACTTTTCAAAGGAAAAGGTAGCACTTTATTTCTGAAAGCCTAACATGAGGTCCTTTCTTTTTTTAAAAAAAAACAAACTTATTTTCACTCCAGATCAAATAATGGAAACATCCAGATTCACAACATACATGTAACCGCCAAGCAGAGCCTGAAGTCTGAAATAACACTTTGTGTTGCAGTCTGCCATTTTGTGGTGGTAGAAAATTGCTTTGTGACTCACACACATGGGACTAGTCTTATTTAAAAGAAAATTAGGTTTTTGCTGTCTTTTTCCACTTCTGTGCAAAGAGTTGTGTTCTCTGTAAGACGCGAAAGGCTTTGCTCTATCCACACTGAATAGTTTGTATTAACCAGAGTATGTCGACACTTCATCCTTGTACCTTTTACTTGGACTCCAGATTGCGTTCAATGCATTAAGGAGGCTGAACAGGATTTTCAACTTCCCCTTTCTAACATGAATCGGGAGGGAAATAGGCTGATGTGTTATAAAAACCTTGAATGCAAAAAAACAAAACAAAACCCCAACAACTCCACATTAGGGATAAAAGAATATAGTTTGGTTGTAAAATCAGGAGTGATGGGACTACTTTTCTGGTTTATTTTAATGACAGTTGATCAGATTCTATTAGCACTTGAATCAATCCCTTGAAATAAGGCAATCAGACCGTATAAAGGAATATTAAAATTTATTTAGTCTCAGTTAATTATCTGGAAAATGCTTTGGGTCCAAATCTCCCAGTGTTGGAGGGTTTAATATTGAGCCATTCCAAGCATGAAACTTGAAACGGGCTATTTTGAGCATATTGAAAATGTTTTGTTTCATAGCACTTCCAAGAGACTCAAAACAGAAGTCAGAATGGGGCATTTTTAAAAGTTTTGTGCTATCAGTAGTTAGACTGACAAAGTGAGGGGGGGAGTGCTTTTCAGCTGGAGCAGAACTCTTTTTTTTTTTCTTCCCCTGGCACAGTTCTGTTCCTTTTAATCGCTTTATAAGAGGAAATTCTATCAGTACATCTCTATGTTAGGGAGAGAAAATCTCAAATTAAAAAAAATCAAAATAAGCATTTGCTGTTGAATGACATTATCTAGCTTCTGACTAACTTCCTCTTCCTGCATTATAATTCCTCTTTCCTCTGCCAACCTCCATCAGATTTATATAGGCCACTATTCGTAAAGGAAGGCGAAGCCAGCGTATAATCATGAGGAAATAAAGCAATTTATTTTATTTAATTAAAATTGCATGCTCTGCTCTTTATGAATAAATAGAATGGGGATGGAATCCAGATTTTGTTTTTATGTTGTGCTTTTCTTTTGTTCGAGGATTGCTGAGCTTTGAGCAGTTTCGGTTATGTTCATGCTTAGGACACCCCCTCCCCCCAAAAAATCTCTGCCCTCAGAGCTATGGAATAATACTGCAGGGGTTGCCTGGAGTTTCAACTGAGTGTAAAGTCTGTTTAGTCAGTGCCTAACACTAACCTTTCCCCTTGTCACTCCTCTCCACTCCAGGTGCAGCATTCTATCTGTCTGCTCCCCGCCCCCCGTTGCTAATTAATTTGGGCCTGTTTTACTCATACATTTCGCAAAGTACAGACTGTTTTTACAGCACAGTCTCTGTCACACAAACATGACCTCAAGGTGTATCTTTTCGGGCATGTCCAATATGTTTGCTAAAGATTTCCACTCCCTTCCTTATTTCTACAATAATTAAAACAGTTTCAGTTCAAATTCCCAGCAGCTTCTTGACTTGCTGTATTTGTGTCAAATACTGTTATTTGTCTTGCCCGTAAGATCCTGATATTCCGTTTGTTTGTGGTAACTGGGAGCAATGTACAGAATGAGATGTTAAGTTTAACGCAATGTATGCCTTTAGTCTATTATGCATCTGCATTTGTGCCGATATATCCATAGATGCTCACTCATATTCTATGTCAAATAAATACATCACTAGGGATAGTCCTTGACTTACGACCAGAATTAAGCCCAAATTTCCATAGCTGAGCAAGACAATTGTTAAATGAGTTTTGCCCCATTTTATGACCTTTCTTGCAATAGTTGTTAAGTGAAAAAGTGCAATTGTAACATGGTTGTTAAGTGAATCTGACATCCTCATTGACTTTGCTTTTTAGGGAGTCGCAAAAGGTGATCACATGACCCCAGAACACTGCAACCATCATAAATACATTGCCAGTTGCCAAGCATCCAAATTTTGTTCATATGACCATGATGCTGCTGCAATGGTCGTAAGTGTGGAAAATGGTCACAAGTCACTTTTTCAGTGCCATTTTAGCTTGGAATTGTTGTAAGTTGAGGACTACCTGTATAAACATCCCTTCTTTCTTAAAAGCTAAAATGAGGGTGTAGATTAGGGATCGTTCATGGCTGAATACTTGCAACAATTCACTGCTACCTTGAATTACATTAGTTCCCCATCGCACAAGTTTTTTTCACTCAGTTAATTCTGTTAATTCAGCTCTGTTAATTATGTTAAATAATACAAAACAGGAATATATTCTGTATACTGAAGCCAAAAATAGGGAAGAATTCTGAATATATATCAGATCGTTCAGAAATATAATCTCCTGGCTTTTTGTGTCTTTATTATGATCTGATAACCCTGTAATAACAATATACCTCCCTGTTTGCATTAAGAAAGAAGCTTCTAGTTCTCTAGGGAACAAACATTTCAATCTTAAGGGATAAGCACCATAGTTTTGTGGCTACCTCAATGACTATCACTACTGAAAAGAAGCTCTTTTTTTGTTTGTTTGGTTTCCTCTCACTAGGTACCCTCTTAGGTTAAAATCTGTTTTTGTAGTAGTGGTATAAGGATAGAGATTCCTTACTGTTCAGAATGGGAAAAGGATTAAAGCAATATGGATAATTAGTGTTATTCTCTTGAATGAGGGAGCATAAGAGTCGGAGAATTAGCACAACTCTTTCTTCTTAATAAAGAAATGTAATATATTTGCTGTGTTAATGATGTCTGCTCCTAAAATACTTTTTACTTCTTTAAGAACTTTAACACATTAAGTTAATATCAGGTCACAGTCCCATCAGTAAATTCATAAAAATTGCATAACAGCCTTTACTAACCTGGTTCTGAACTAGATGTAATGATAGGAAACAGCCTCAATGATCCAGTAGATGCTTTTGCATAACCAGTGAGCTCAAAAAAGCTAAATGTGGGAAAGATTATGAATCAAGATATGTAATGCATCCCAGAAGGACTTTGTTTTTAGAGTGGGAAGCATATTTTACAAGTGCAATAAAAAGGCTGTATTTCTCATATTGCAAATAGAATTATTTCCCTTTGTTTCTAGGAAAATGCAGTTCTGTTCTCCAGGATGATAGTGCAAGTGTCGAAGAATGGATTAATATTGTCCTTCCGCCCAGAGACTGAGAATCAATTTAAATTTCAATGCCTTCCAACTCCAGTTTTTGACTCAGTCTAGCCCAAGAAAGATGCTTCTGGACGGATCGGAAATTTAAATCCATTCTTGGACACCTTGGATGTTTAAACAGGTTTTTCTGCTAAAATAGCTGTTTTTAAAAAAGCGGAAGCAGCAGGAGCTTGCCCTGCATTCCAACCGCTGGAGCTTGCCTCCGTGCAAGTCACACTGGCCAATCCAGGTCCCCTGGCAATGCTGTTAACTCCCAGGCTCCTAAACTGGGAATTGTGAGGATCGAGCTGGCTAGCCCAGTTTTGTACTGGCACAGCCGCCAACCCACAGAGCAGAGCAATTGTGTCTAATTGGCCCTAGCCACAGCATTACTGGATCACATTGAAATAAATGGACTGAAGGCTAGCTTGGTTTTTCACCAGAGCCAATTCCCCTTTCAGCCATTGTCAGCGTTGCTGACCCATCTTGAGCCCTGCTCAATTATCTGGGCATTCTCCTTTCCCTGTCAGAGCTGAGCCCACAAAATGGCAAACCGCTCCCTTGAGGGCAGGTGAGGAGACAACAGCCACTCCCCAGACCCCTTGGAGTCTCCTTGTAAGGAGGCTGATTGGCATTCTATGCCACTCGATGGGAGGAGACCACCACAGACAGAGGAAGGTCCTACAAAAGGTGCAGTAACGGGAACTCCGGACCATACAGTTCCCCGCACGTAGTGTGATAGGCTTTGGTACAGCCCATTCTTGGACAATCAGACTATCATGCTGGAGAAGAAACATTGGTCTTACCTGAGATGTTCCTTTTCTGCAGGTAGTTTGAGTGTCCAATCCTGCCCTGGTGCCAGTATGGTCCGGGATTTGGAGCCACATTATGGCATGCTTAGATTTATTCACAGGTGCGTCATCGTCGAAAACTGAAGCCGGAAGGAGAGGCAACTGGGCATGCTAATGAAAGTGATACCCAGTCTCTGGGTGGAAGGATAATATTAACCCATTCTTGGACACACACTTTCTGCAGAGGAGGAACATCTCAGGTAAGACCAATGTCCCTTCTCAGGAAAATGAGAGTTTTAATACTATTTAATTATGATCATTATAATCAGGGAGCATGTAAAATGAGTGGAGAGAGAGAGAGTTATGTTTTCCCTTTGATCCTTCCAGCAATCCTATGATATACAGTAACCTTAGAGGGAGTGGATATCCGAAGTAAGAATTATGACCAAATCTAACATTTCACCCCGAGATTTGAATTGGACCAAGTTAGAAAGAAAGTTATGCCATGTCTTATAAACTGAACTGATTGAAAGTGAAAAAGGAAAGGCCATTATATCTGTGATATTCAATATTGACTAGACATTAATTGTCCCATAAATGTAGTATAATTCATTGTTTGTGTGTATAATGTTCACTGTGCTTAACATATCTCAGTGCTAGGTAATTAAATGAAATTTTATTGTTAATTAGCCAAAATTATTCAGATCAGCAGATGAATCTCATTTATTTTTTGATGTTCTTCTGACATTAGCATTGGGACTCCCAGTAATTTTCTACAATATTTAGGTATTCAGTTAATCAGTTTAGATCTCCAACAATACTATAGCTCCTGTAAGATATTTCAGTCAGCTAAAAAAGTAAAAAGATATGAACTTGAGTAGTAATTGGCTGCCCAGTCAGTAATTCTTCTATAAGAATGTATGTTTACTTAAATATAATAGTTAAAACAGGAAATCTAAACAGGCTAAACTAGGAAATAAAAAATACATCCTAGAAGAATCCTATGGCAGAATCCTTTCTTAACTTGACCACAGCAAGAATTGTATATGTTCATCAGTGGAAGAATGAAAACACTCATTCACAGGATGAGATGATAATGAAGATACTAGACTGTGCGGAAATGGACAGAATTAATGCTAAAAATAAAAGATGAAGGAGATACAGAATACTATTCAACATGGAATAGATTCTGTCAGTAGTTAGAAATATGAAGTAGAAGTTGAAATGTGAAAGAATCCAGTTAGGCGGGCATGGAAAGAAATATTATTTTTAATATCGATGTACTGTAGAAATGTAAGCATTAGAATGATAGATAAGTTGACATGCTAGAATATGATGGTTAGAAACTATTGTGCAACAGTATCACTGTTTAAAATAGCATACATGTTTTTTTACTTTTGTTTTATGGTAAGTAGAATGCTAGCATTCTACTTACCATAAAACAATATATATATATTGTTTATATATATATTGTGGAGGTACTTGGTTAACCAAAT